>PIJE02001756.1:27231-59892 GCA_002895965.2 Coryphaenoides rupestris
TCTATTCTATACAGATATCACAGTACATATAATACAATATAGATAGTACAGATATCACAGTACATATAATACAGATATCACAGTACATATAGTACAGGTATCACAGTACAGATGGTACAATACATATAGTACAGAGATCACAGTACAGATAATATAGATGTCACAGTACAGATAGTACAGATATCACAGTACAGAAGTTGACTCTGAAAATGTGTTGTCTAATGTCAGGACTGTAGTCTTTTAACTTTTTCCTCCCCTAAGAAGTATTTGTCTTTCTCTCAGATTACCGATATCGCAACGATGAAATCTTCAAACGGCTCAAAGTGACAACGTTTGCCCAGTTGGTCAGTAAGATACGTTTTAATGTGTTTTAAGTTTGATTCAGTTTGTCTACTCATCCGTCTAGCTTTCTGTTATCCCTTATCTGTGTTCTCCCGGGGCACAGGAAACTACAAGAGATCCCTTTACATCCTTTTTAAATAATTGATGCGCAACTGTTGTGTTTGTTTGTAGACATCACAGTCCACAGCTGTGATGGAACGCTCTCTGTGCTGTTTTGGCTCGGTCAATTACCGTTGGCTGAGTAGCATCATTATTCTTTGCTTTCTATGCCCCCTACTACTGTTGTGATTGGTCCTTATTAATCGCAAGACGGGCTGCGATTGGTCAACCGTCACCTCTGAGCTTCTAGTGTAACTTGAGCAAAGTCTTCCTATTGTTGTCCTAATGTTTCCAACCGCAGGTCCTCCAAGTGGCGTCGATATCAGACATGAACTTAGGTGCAAACGGCGACGAATCTCCCCGCCCAGAAGGTAGTGCACATAGTAATCACAGTAATCACTTTTTACTGCATTCAAAATGTTTTCAGCAAAATAGTTAGATTTTATTTTGATTCGATTGACTTCATTGTCCACCTTGGTGGAAATTTGTCTCCAGCTTCTCAGTACAGCAAAAATCCATACAATGCACATAACACAACACACCATGAAGAAAACATATACAACATACAAGACATAGTGAAATACCTTCAAACCAAAACGGATGGTCACATTTCTAACCTGTGTTTGATGTTCAGTGTTTCGTTTACTTTTAATTGGACTAGAAATCACAAAGTGAATGGTCACACATGCCGTGAAGGTAGCTAGGGAGGAGGTAGGGGTGAATGTCATGTGTGTGTGTGACCCCATCCTACCCCCCCGCCGTGCTCCCCCACAGACTGTCAGTCGGTGTTGTCCGAGACAGAGCTGGGGCCTCTCGCCGAGCTCTCGGACGGCTCCCCGCAGGCCACGCCCACCGCCCTCCACCTCACGGGACATGGCGACGAAGGGGGCGACGCCACTGTCCCCAGGTCCACGCTGCAGAGGTACACACACACAACACACAACATACACATACACATGCACACACATACACACACCTATAGCTCCAGGGACCCCCAGGAGTGAACTGAATACCAGCCAGGGGCCTGACCCTCACTAGCGGTGTCTGATTGAGAGGTATAATCAATAATACATGGTTCTACTGCCTATGTTAGCATTTGTTTCACTCTTCAGAAGAGTGCTAATGCCTTGCATGTTCTCACTTGAATGCAGACGATGTCTTTGTTTCTTTAAATATGCACATTTTAGAAAAAGATCAAAATAATTGGTTAACAAGCACAGGAATTTTTGAGGAATATGTGAGCCCTTTGTGCACATAGGCAGGCATAAGAGAGTAAGTGATGTCAATATTTAAGCTTAAGATGGGTTTATTTTAACCTTTCACTTTGACTTCCAACAGTGTGATTGGTGGCGTGGGGGAGCTGGGATCTGGAGAGGAACGGGAGGAAGACCGGTGGCAAGGCTCAAACCCCGGAGTCGAGCCCGGCGGTTGGACGGAGCAACCCTACCCTGACTGCCCCTACCTGCTGCTGGACGTGCGGGACCGAGACCAGTATGACCAGTGCCACATCGTCATGCGGTAGGTGGACGGGACCACAAAGCCTGGGACTCCTACACCTTCCCCCCACTCCGACGGCCAATGTCCTAAAGGGTCGCTGCTTTACCGGCCAGGTGTGGAGTCAGTGGGCGTGTCCACAAAGAGGGAGGGGAGTGATCTTTCTATCGTAAATTCTGGGTGGACACACCCAGGCAGGAAGGTTGCTGGGGCTCCTCCCCCTCCTAGCTAAGTGTGAGGTGTCCCTGAGCAAGACACCACCTAACCCTACCTGCTCCTCCTAGCTAAGTGTGGAGGTGTCCCTGAGCGAGACACCACCTAACCCTACCTGCTCCTGACGTGTGGTTGTTACCCTTGCATGGTTGACACCGCCGTCGTGTATGAATGGGTGAATGTGAGGCATACTGTAAAGTGCTTTGGATAAAAGCGATATATAAATGCAAATCCATTTACCATTTTTAATAATAATCCCTGTCACACCTGGTGGGTGAAGTATGAGCCCTCTTAGATTTGTTCATGGGTTCCATCGGAAGGCAATCATAAGATACAACAGAAAAGGGATAATTCCTAATTTGGTCACCAATCCAAATGAGACGCGCCAGTTGTCTGCTCCTTGGAGATTTGGGATCTCGGAATCGTATATGAATGAGCATGAGATGGAGGTGGAAAATAAAAGTGGGTTTGAGGAACTTTCCTGCTCGTCGTCATACGAGATGTGTCTGTCTTATGTGTCACATTTTGACGTTTAAATGTTTGAATGTCTCTCCCCTACCCCAGCGTACAGTCACCCCATTGCCTTGCTGTCCAGGACCATGAACCCGTACACCAAAGGAGGTCCTGGAATACGTATCCTCACTCCGTGCTCCCTGCCCAGAGGAAACTAAGCAGAACTAGGATGTGTGTGTCTGTGTCTGTGTGACTACTCGAGTAGTATCTCTCTCCGTGATCGGCTAGTTTGGCCTTAACGCCCGGGCGACAGAAAAACGCGGACGGCAAGATCATCATCGTGTACGACGAGGACGAGAGGATAGCCAGCCAGGCCGCCGCCGTCATGTGCCAGCGAGGCTTCGAGAATCTGTTCATGCTGTCTGGAGGTGAGTTAGTGCTGCATCCATCCATCCATCCTCACTCTGTTGGTCTGGTGGAGCTCAACCGTGTGTGTGTCTGTCTGTCCTGTCTTTCTTGTCTGCTTGTCTTTCTTGTCTGTCGGTCTGCTTGTCTTTCTTGTATTTCTGTCTGTCTGTCTGTCCTGTCTTTCTTGTCTCTCTGTCTGCTCGTCTTTCTTGTCTGTCTGTCTGCTTGGCCTGTCATTCTTATCGGTCTGTCTGCTTGTCCTGTCTTATCTTATCTGTCTTTCTTTTTTCTCCATCTGTCTGTCTGCTTGTCCTGTCTTATCTTATCTGTCTTTCTTTTTTCTCCATCTGTCTGTCTGCTTCTCCTGTCGTATGTTATCTTATCTGTCTGCCTTGTCTTTCTCTCTCTCTTTGTCTGTTTGTATGTCTGTCTGTCTGATCAAATTGTTTGGCTTTAAAACATTGCGTTGATGGCGGAAAACCGGTACACTGATGCTTGCCCCGCCCCCCGCTGCCCCCCCCCCCAGGCCTCAAGGTGATCGGTCAGAAGTTCGGGGAGGGCATGCTGATCGGTCCGCTGCCGGCGGCCTGCCAGCCCTCCTCGGCGACGCCGGCCAGGAGGAAGAAGCGGTGCGGCGCGTCACAGCTCCCGTCGCCCACGACGACGGTGACCGCGCCGACGCCGACGACGATGCAGGCGGCCACGGAGAGGAAGTGTCGGTTCACGTCCGAGGACCTGGACAAGATCCAGCAGCAGTTGGAGGAGAACCTGCTGCCCAGCAGCGCCAGCAGCGCCAGCAGTAAGAACCGCCCCTCGCTCGGCCCTCTGCTGTCCCCTAGAGGCTGGAAAGTGCCAGGGCACGCCGTAGCAAAATCATGTGCTTTGTAGTGCTGCTGCAAAACACTCACGCATTCCTGGTATTGTAAGACGCTTTTCAGATGGAAGCATCCACTCGATATAAAATACATTGCATGTTATCTTGTGCTAAACACCCTCTCTGTCTGTCTGTCGATATCCCTCTCTCTGTGTCTTCCTGCCTCTCTCGGTCTGTCTCTCTATCTGTCTGTCTCTCTCTCTGTCTCTCTCTGTCTGTCTCTAGGTCGTTTGTCCAGCCGCATGTCGAGCAGCAGTGCTCAGTCCAAGGTGTCCAGCGCCCGCAGTCGACTGGGCTCCTCCATGTCGGGCAAGGACAGCACCAGGGACACAAGCAGCAGGCCATGGAAATGACACTCCTCTGTCTCTCTGTCTCTCTGTCTGTCTCTCCTTCTCCTTCTTTCCTTCTCTCAGAATATATAATTTATAATATAAAGTAAAATACCTTCAAACCTCCACGGTTGGCAGAGCTCTCTGCAGCTCCACTTCCTTTCTGCCTTACCGAGACATCGTAGAAGACGCTTGTAGAGGCCATTTGTTACGTTAAGGTGGGATCTTAAGGTCACTTAAGGTCGCTTTAATCCCTTACACCACACGAGAGGTCAGTTTAGTGTCCGTTTTGGTGTCAGCCTTTTTATGGAAGCTCATCTATCAGAGATCTGAGGTCTCCCTTAAGGTACAACGACAAAGCACGCGTTTAGCTCTGTAGTTTAACGGAAAGTGCCGTAATGGATGCCTTTTGAGAATATTTACCTCTCTAGATTTTTACAAAAAGTTAATGAGGTATTTGTATCAAGTCACTACTTTGACACCTTTTAATTATCTGTAATTGTATGTCAGGTACTTGGACGATAGCTGGACGTTGTACCGCAATGTAGTTGAAATATGTCCATCGAAAGTTGCCAAAATCTTTAAATTCGGTCAAAACAAAGTATAATTCTATTAATCTGAACAGAACGCTGTGAAGCTTTATAATCCTTAATATTACGCCGTCAAAATGGCTTTTTGTTTTACATCAAAATGCTAGCTAGTATTACATCTTTTGTCTTTTGTGAAATATTGTTGTGTTGAATGGTTTGCACATGTGGTTATTGTCACGCCTCATCAGTGAAAGTGCTTTAAGAAGACGAGAAAAGGACAATACTATTTTATTTCATTTTGTTTTTGTTTTTCTAAAGTTCTTTTTGCTTACGTCCCCAATTGAAAATGTCCCGGCCATTTCAATCCTCCGCTGTCTGCGCGCCACAGTCCGTGCCTGGCTGCTATCGTCGGCGTAGACTTTGACTGTTGCCTCCGACGGATCGCTCAAACTAGTCTCGGTCGGTGTCATGTTATTCCATTAAAACACACAGCAAGACTAAGAGGAGTAGCCAGGCATGGTGATTTGGATCTGACGTCTTTTACATCCGGGTCACCGCCACCGGGTCACCGATGACAATGAATGGTGAGGAGGGATTCTGTAGGTTCACGGAACTGGGACGATTGGGTGGAGAGAGACGAGATGGAGCAGGTTTCATGAAGCGATGGAGCAAGATTCATGAAGAGATGGAGCAGGATTCATGAAGAGATGGAGCAGGATTCATGAAGAGATGGAGCAGGATTCATGAGAGATGGAGCAGGATTCATGAGAGATGGAAGGAATACTTTTTTAAACTGCACTCGCCTCCTCTGTTAAGAGTTGGATTTCATTTTAGTATTTCAAGAAAAGCTTTTTGTCGTGATGCAAATCTGCTAAACGTATTCAAGTTTATCACACTTGCCTTTCATTGTAGAATACTGTCTTTTTGGTCCCCCTACATTCATCCTGTTTATATTTTATCTAAATTTATAACGATCAATTTTTGTCACCCAATACATTTTTTATTAAAACACATCTAGGAAGATTGGTGCACTTTTTCATTGAATCTTAATCGGGTCTGTGACTTGAATATTGTATCGGAAATGTTTCGCTGACAAACGAAGCAGAATTACTAACTTCCAGCTGATCAGAGCTCGGCGTTGCTGGTACTGTGAAGTGAGTGAATGTCGTACTGTACCGTGTTCACCTGGCTGTCTTGTATATTAATGTTTCTCCATATGACGGTCGGGTATTGGAATGTTGGCTTGGCTGTATTTAATGACCTACAATAAGTTACAAGTACGTGCACCGTGCGTGCAATGCTGTTTCAAACTTGTTTCATTAAAGAGAGCACTTGACATTGTATTAATTGCCGTTGTGACTGATGACTCCAGGTTTCTCATGTCCATTGTTTATGACAAATATAATCACATGAAAAAACACAATATAGAACATGCTATAACATTAACAACTATTGCATATTTGTGTTGGTATTTTCATTATTCACAGCTTTAGAATATAAAATAATTGATTATATGGCTGCCATGTTACAATTCACTTTGAACCTTGGCTTGTGTCGGGTGATTAGGTTGATTAAAAGACATTTAAAAATGAATACGGGAATCTTTCATCATGCTAACTAGCTCGCTAGCAGTCGTAAACATAAACCGTTCGGTGTTTGAGGGCACGGCGGACGTTGATATGTACTGTCAATGTCCACCCTCATCGAGGACGCTATTTCCATGGCGATTACCGTTGCTCGGAAGTTGACCCGGGACTGTGTTTCTGGTGAATATTGTCGTGATGACAGATTAGTGTGTCCTCTTTGATAACTTTGTGCCGCACTGTAAAGCTTGTTTTTCAAATAAATCCAGTGTGGCACGCTCACACAATGACTGTGTGTGTGTGTGTGTGTGGCTAACTAGAGCATGGGCCTTTTACTTTCACATCACTGACTCCCAGGCCAGGGTGGGGGAGGGATAAGAGGGGAGAGTGTGTGTGTGTGTGGCTGTTGGCTTTTGGGAGCATCATGCAGCTTTTATCCATCCTAAGCCACCACCCCCCTTCCTTATTTGCTTAAATGTAACTCCCCCTCTCTCTCTCTCTTTGTCTCTCTCTCTCTTTCTCTTTTCTTTCTCTCTCCCTCATCTCAATTAATGTTCTCGTCTCTTTTGTATTCTCTCTCTCACTCCACCCCCTCAGATGTGTGCACGCAGGTCTGAGAGAGCGAGAGAGAGAGAGACAGAGAGAGAGAGGGGTGTCACCAGCTTGCAGCCTCCCCATGGGATGCAGACAGGGAACACTCCACAGCTGAGAGGAAAGGAAGGGGGGGGGATGGGACGTGGTCGTCCGCGGCAACCGCTGTGTTTATCAGCCATCCTCGGTCCGCCGCTTCCCGCCAGGTTTCAGGCCCCGCCCCTTGCTCCTCCCCCTCCCCCCATCTCTCTCTCTCTCACGCTCTCTCTGTCTCTCTCTCTCTCTGTCTCCATCTGCTGCCCCCTCCCCCCTCTGCAAGAGGAGGAGGAGGACGAGGAGGAGGAGGAGGGAGTCAGAGCGAGCGAGCGAGCGAGGGAGGGAGAGAGAGAGAGAGGCGGTTGATGCAGAGCCGGCAGTAGCAGGAGAGTCAGGCGCATCGGCCAGTCCTCCTTCTCCCAGTCTCTCCCCCCCCCTCCTCCCACCTCCTCCTCCACCTCCACCTCCACCTCATCCACCTCCCTGACTTCCTGGCTCATCGCTCCCCGTCACTCCCGCCGCAGTGGAGAAGGCGGCCGGCCACCCGAGTGTCCGCGGCTGCTGACCAGCCACCAGAGGCACCCGGTCCTTATTTTGAGGCCATGAGTATATTACACTATAGTACAGTATAGTTCCGTGCAGTACGGTGTAGTATCGTGGTATCGTGTGGTAGAGTATGATAGTAGAGTAGAGAGAGCCTGTGAAATATAAATATTGCATTGCATTTGTATCGCAATATCCACACGGATCCAATAGAATTGTGGATTTGGAGGCCGGCGCCAGATCTCGGCAGGACTTTTACTCGGACACTAGCCTCCTATACTCTAGTACCGCCCCCCCCAATAACTATACGAGGTAGATGTTGAATTCGGGCATCTGATCGGAGGACTTTATAACCCGGCCTGTACCGTTTGACTGTCTTGCTGCTGCTAGACCGACCTCTACAGGGGACCAGGAGTGTGTATATATCGTATCGGGCAGAGAGGTGTTGAATTCTATCAAGTGATTGAGTTTCGTGTTACCTCTGGAGGATGCAGTTGAATGTTATGGATGCTTGGAGGATGCTTATAGTGTCTCCTCCTCGCCTCTCCTTCCCACTTATCCCTCGTCGTATGAGGGGTGGAAAATAAATCATTCGACTTTATTGAGACGTGATGATTCATCTGATAGGGATATCGAGTCTTAATGTTGTGTGTTCGTGGGTTTGGGTGAGTGTGTGTGTGTGTGTGTGTGTGTGTGTGTGTGTGTGTGTGTGTGTGTGTGTGTGTGTGTGTGTGCGTTCAGTGTGCATTGGCATGTGCCACGGGGACAGGTGGAGTGGACGAGAGCGAGAGAGAGACAGAGAGAGAGAGTACAGAAAGAGAGAGAGAGAGAGAGAGAGAGAGAGAGAGAGAGAGATTAGAGAGAGAGAAAGAGAGAGAGAGAGAGAGAGAGAGAGAGAGAGAGAGAGAGAGAGAGAGAGAGAGAGAGAGAGAGAGAGAGAGAGAGAGAGAGAGAGAGAGAGAGAGAGCTAGAGAGTTAGCAGCTGGCGTAGCGGTTGGTGATGTATAGCTTGTAGCTCATAGCTCGTGGAAAGGGTGATGAACTCTGAACCCTTTTTTTGCTTTGGGTGACTTCCCCTTGGAAAAAGAACAGAGAGAGAGAGAGAGAGAGAGAGAGAGACAGAGAGAGAGTGAACACACATTGTACTTGACGTACAGTCCAAGCCCCTTGGGAGGGATCAGTTGATACTGATTACCTGAAATGCCTGATCACTTGTTTCCTTCTATTTGGTGACTATCATCATCATCATCGTCATCGTCCTTCTGAATCTGAGTCTGTAAATGTCTTCAGTGTGATGGTGGGTGGTGGCAACACCCACACACTGCAGACACTTTTATCCTAAGCAATGTCGTCCGTGTCATTAAGGAGCTTTCAAGACATCGCTCAGAATATTTCTGTTTTCCCACAGGAAAGCTTTTTTTTTTTTATTACAAATTCATGTAAATGTCTGCACTGTATTTATTCTGCTCTTAGTGTCCTTTCATGATTGTCCTTTTTACGTGTTTTACATCACGTGGGACATGTTTTATGTGTGGGCGCTGTGTGTGAATGCCCTTGTGTTCGAAGGGGGGTGCGATATTATAAATAGTATATAGTATATAAATACTATAGCATAGTATTTATATAGTGCTTTTATCCAAAGTGCCTTACAGTATTGCCTCACATTCACCCATTCATACACCGACGGCGGTGCCAACCATGCAAGGTAACAACCAACACGTCAGGAGCAGGTAGGGTTAGGTGGTGTCTTGCTCAGGGACACCTCCACACTTAGCTAGGAGGAGCAGGTAGGGTTAGGTGGTGTCTTGCTCAGGGACACCTCCACACTTAGCTAGGAGGAGGAGCAGGTAGGGTTAGGTGGTGTCTTGCTCAGGGACACCTCCACACTTAGCTAGGAGAGGGAGGAGCCCCGGGGGATCAAATCAGCAACCTTCCGGTCTCCAGACAACCGCTCTCGCCTCCTGAGCTACTGCCGACCGAACCCGTTGGGCTGCATGGTGAGAGTGAAACACCTTCATGACCCTATACTGCAGTGATACCCCAAGCTGGTTGGAGTTAGCTTCGCTATGCTCCCTTCGTCCTTGTTTGATCCCTGCCAGCGAAGCCCCGCAGCCACAGGTTAGTGTTTCAGCGTGCGGGCTACTTGTCTGGCAGGACAGGAGGGAAGGATAGACAGAGTGCCGCAAGGTGGGCCCCAAGATTCTCCGGGCCCCCCCCCCCCAGAGTCTCAGGGGGGCGGCCGTGTGGCGCCAGGTCGGCCGGCTGCTGTCATCCAACCCTCCCCCTCCTCTGTAGGAATCGGGTTCTCAGGTTTTCGAGTACGGTCAAATAGGTCAAAGACTTTGTGTGAGTGTGTGTGTGTGTGTGTGTGTGTGTGTGTGTGTGTGTGTGTGTGTCAGTGTGAGTGTGGTGACTTCCAAAAAAACCAAAACATTTCACGTACGGCTACGTCGTCTCGGGCGAGCGATCACGCGTCTAAGAGCATCGAGAGCGGTCGGTCTCCGTTTTCAACAGGCGGCGCGAGTACACACCACACCGCGCCGCGCAGTGTTCATCGATCTTCTGTACGGTTAATATATCACGGGCGGCCGCGTTCCACCGTGACCGGCCCTGTCCTCGACAATGATCTGTATACATTAATAACACGAGCAACACGCCCTGGCCTACGCTACGCTACGCTACGTTGAGCTCGTGGGAATCTACGGGGGAAACACAGCCGTTGAACTCCCGACAGGCTGGTTTACGGTTTAGTTTGCGGCAACACAACAGCAACACCCGGAGCGGTGATCCTTCATGTGAGCTTCCGCCGAGCTAGGCTCCAGTTTGAGCGTTTGAATATTGTGCTTACTTGTGCTAACTGTAAAAATCTGCTGCTCCCGGCTGCTTCTTGCCACGCTTGCACTTTCTTTCGCATATTTATTTTTTTTCCTCTAACTTCGAAACTTGGGAGTTCTTGGAGGTGCTGCTGGTGGTGGTGGTGGTGGTGGTGGTGGTGGTGGTGGTTATTCGAGAGAGAGTGTGATGTGTACCGAGTGTATTCGTGATGTTTGTTTGCGGTGAAGTGAGCCGAACACTATAGGTGGCACTTGTACTGTGCTTATCCCAGCTAGTGTGCCGTCAACCTAGCAATGATGAGCACTTGAAACTTGAAGCTCTATTAACTCAGCAATTATGAACGCTTGAAACCTGTTCTGTTCTAACCTTTATGCACCGGCCAGTGATAAATTGCCAGTCTCTCTTTCGACAAATGCACTTCTTGTAAGTCACTTTGGATAAAAGCGTCTGGCAAATGCCCTAAATGTAACTGTAACTGTAACTGTATCAGCGTATTCTGTGGAAAATTACGTTATTCTCACATTTATGTGCTGGGTTATTTCTCTCGCTCTTGATCTTAAAAGCTGAAGAAAAACCAAACAGTGTTTGATGATTCCCGTCGTAGAACGGTTGAGGGTTTCGACTCCTCAATGTCGGCGGTCCGCCTGTAGGAGGCACCCTCAAGCAAGATGCCCTAACCCTTCTACACCTTCTCTTGAATGACGCTGCTCGGCTGCGTGTGAGTGGTTTTTGGATAACGCGTGTCTGCTAAAGGAGTACATTGTACCACGGAGACGGCACGCGCACAAAGCTTTGGATAGCTTTGGTTTGTTCCAAAACGGGCATCTTAGCAGCCTGGCATGGGGTTGGTTTTCACGCCGGACCACACAGTCGGGTGTGTGTACGTCTGTATGTTTTGTCAAATTCTTCACTTGTACATCGAGGCCGACTTTCAGATTTGAGACGGATGTTCGGAATTCAGTGTTTTTAAAATGGCCACTTCCTGGTGATGTGGTGGAGTGATCCGGAAGCGGCCGCTCTGATTGGCCGAGCGGGGAACGTAATCCTCCCGCTACCCGCGCTGGGGGGGCTCTCTGGTCGCCTCCCTTCTACACGGTTGCCATGGCAGCAAGGCTCTGCCCCCCGATTGGCTGTTCCTCTGACATGCTGGAATCTAAATGCGTGTGTGGTGTGTGTGTGTGTGTGTGTACAGGGAAGGGAGAGAGAGAAGAGAGAGAGAGAGAGAGAGAGAGGGGGAGAGAGAGAGAGAGATTTATTCTAGAAATGGATAACAAATAAACAGTAGACCTTCTATGTAGTGATCTTTCCACAGAGACAGCGGAATTAGCAGAATTAGCATAACATTAGTGAGTCCATTACTGTTTTTACCTCCCAAAATTGACTCTCCATTCATCCCTCCTTTCCATGCATCATACCAGCTCTCAGATTCTCTCTCTCTCTCTCCCCCTCTCTCTCTCTCTCTCTCTCCTTTGACGGTTAACCTCTCTTTATCTTTCCTGTGTCTCCTCCTCACTAAAAGGGGGAACGAACGCTCTCCAAATATGCAACAGCAGCAAAGGAAAGGGCTTGCATAACACTTTCACCGTGTGTGTGTGTGTGTGTGTGTGCCTGTGCGTGTGTGTGTGCCGCGTGTGAGTGTGTGTGTGCGTGCGTGTGTGTGTGTGTGTGGGTATTTATATCATGAAGGTGGCCACACCAGTATTATGGTATAGGTGCACATATTGTGCACTATACCAATAATGTTATGCGATTTGATGCTATGGTTACTTATGTGATGTTCGGCCATGTGATGTCATGTTATGCATCTTATTTATGTAATGGCATCACATTAAATACATACTGGAACATGAACATAACATTGCATGTTATGTGTGCCATATTACATGCTGCATGTCATATAACATTATGTGAGGTCATGCTATGTCATGTTACAGTGTTTGATGTGATGTTACATCACCTGATGTAATGTCAACTTATATTATGTCATGTTTTTGTATTGTGTTCTATTATTTCGTGGGCAGCAGCTCAGGAGGTATAAGAGCGGTTGTCTGGCAACAGGAAGGTTGCTGGTTCGATCCCCGGGCTCCTCCCCCTCCTCCTAGCTAAGTGTCGAGGTGTCCCTGAGCAAGACACCACCTAACCCTACCTGCTCCTGACGTGTTGGTTGTTACCTTGCATGGTTGACACCGCCGTCGGTGTATGAATGGGTGAATGTGAGGCAATACTGTAAAGCACTTTGGATAAAATCACTGGATAAATGCAATCCATTTACCATGTTGTATTATTTAATGTCATGTGATGCCACGCTATGTGATGTCATGTTACAGTATGTGATGTCATATTATTTACTGACGTGATGTCATGTTATGTGACGTCATGTTGCAGGAGTCCGTGACAGAGACAGAGAATGAGTCCAACGCTGGGATGGGCAGAGTGGACGAAGGGGTAGAAGAGTTCTTCACCAAGAAAATACTTCCTGACTCTGGGCTGTGAGTGAACACACACACGCACACACGCACGGCACACACGCACACACACGACACACACACACTGAACTATTACTTATAACACCCCGAGCTTTACCTTGAACAATGGGTCTCCTTCACAAACCAAATATGTTATCGGACAACAGCCCGTTGTCCACTAATGACTCACAATAAGTATAAGTAAGTAATCTATGAAAGCCTATGTAACATACATACTTGTGAACGAGGCCTTGCTTGCATGTACCTGGTAATGTTTGTTTGAACTGTAATATTAACTGCATGTTGTGTTGTCATGACAATAGCCTTCCTGTCCTCCTCTGTTGCACACGAGCACACACACATTCCCTCGCTGAGTTCACTTCTCAGTTCTGAGCTTTCAACCATTTGTGTGGTGTGTGTGTGTGTTGTGTGTGGCATCACAGCGTCGGTCAGCAGCACCCGTATCAGAGATGATGTCATCTCACTGCAGAGGATTTGAGGGTCCGATTTAAAGAGCAGTGAAGTCGTGTCTTTATGTTTTGTCCACAGCAATATTATGTCACAATATGAAACGTAATATATAAATATGGTGGAATTAAGCTGATATTTATTGGCATTTCATTATGGCTGTTGCTTATTAACTAGTTATTTCAGGTCAAATGACTTCCAGTTGTCATGGAGAACTTCACGTTAACCTTGTTCACAGCAAATCACGGGTGATTTCGCCAGGCGTCTGTGAAGGAATGTGTTAAGTACATCAGACATGTGAATTTGCAAACCCCCAGCCAAGTGTTTCACCAAAAACCTGCTGCAGTACATAGGGAGAATCTCATCAAAAAATAGAAGAAAGTCGAGTAAAGGCGATCAAGGCGACATTTCCGTGAATGCAAGATTAAACACAACAGCGTGTCTTAGATAGGACATTAGGGGCCTGTCAGAAAACCATGAATGTCTTCAGCTGAGCGAGCAACGCTGCACACACCAGGTACAGAGAATCACATCACGTTTTCCTCAGAATTTGACGTCCAAGATTTACAAGTGCTGAGATTGACTAAGATTTACTTACTTAACAACCGCGTACGAAACAGGTAACGGCTGAGATCACCTGGCTTATAGGGTGAAGCCGAGACAGGTTGGCAGACTTATGCTGCGTTCCATTTACCTCAGAAGTCAGAGCTGGGAATGACGTCACACCCGAGTTGACCGCGTTCCAGTTACAACGAGTCGGAAAACCAAGACAGACGCCTCCAGGGAAACTTTAGTCGTGCTTGGGTTTGCTCGAGCCATTATTAGCAACACCAGTTGATGACAACGTACTACGCGCCATTTTGTCCATACAAACGACGTAGCAACATGTCCACAGATAGACGTTGGACTGTACTGTGTGTGAGACTGTTTTAATGAGACACAAATAGACAGAAGTGCTAAAAACAGTATATTACTACAGCTTTCACTGACTGTTGATGCACGACTGTTGGATTTCGAAGTCGGGGTTGAGAGATTTCGTCCGACTTTCCGAGTACAAATGGAACGCAGCATTAATGTCACCGAAACGTTGGGACTTTGTGGACCTGGGATGCAGACACAGCTGGCCCAACTCTCGGTTGTTGAGAACCAAGATGGTCGCTTAGGGCCCATTGCAGTGGTGTTGTGTGGTGTTGTGTTGTGTTGTGTTGCTGCATGTCGAGACCGTGTGTGTGTAGCTCCTCGCCTGCCTACCTCGTACCCTGTAGTCGTAGTACTGAGTGTCTCTTCTTGTCTGTTGCTCTTTCTGCCACCTCTTTGCTGCAGAAAAGGCCGGTGGGAGGAGTCAAACCCTGCCCGAGCCACTCCCCCAGAGTCAGGCTCCACCCCTTCAGCCCCTACCACCCCTCTCCCTTCCTCCTCCTCCTTTCCCTGCAACATCACCGCATCCACCTCCACCTCCACCACCACCGTCACCTCCCCCTCTGTGCCCCCCAGTTACTCCTCCCCCCTCACCCATACCAACGTCACGTCCGCTAACGCCACCCCGCCCTTCCCCGCGTCCATAGCCCCGCCCACCTCCACTGCACCGCCTCCCGCCAAAAACATTAAGAAGAAGTTTGGCGACTTCTTCGCCTTCAAGAGGGCTCGGGCCGGCCGAGCTGCCAAGGCTGGAGGGGAGAGGGTGGAGGAGGAGGAGGTGGAGGAGAGGGTGCAAAGGTCAAAAGGACCTCCATCGCCGACCTGATCCGCCCGCTCCGGGAGGCGAAGGAACGGGAGAGGGAGAGGGAGCGCAGCGCCAGGTCGCTGGACGATGCTAACGTTTCTAACGGTGCCGCCGTCACAGAAGGAGCCGCGGCGGTCGCCTGCGCCAAGCCTCGCCCGGACGACGCCGACCCCAAGGACCGGACGCCGCCACCGACCGTAACCACGGCAACGCCCCCGCCTCCCCCAGTAGCGGGGGGCGGCGGCGGCGGCCGGGGCCGCTCCCCCTCGCCGCTCCCAACCCCAACCATCCACCAGCACCGCCGCCGAACAGCTCCCCCCGGTGGCGGTGGACCCGGGAGGAGGAGGAGGAGGAGGGGAGGAGGCGGGGCCCGTCTCGCCCCCTGCGGTGACGTCGCCCACGGCGACCGAGTGGGAGGCGGCGGTGGGTGTGGCGCCGGACGGAGAGCGGAGGTTAAAGGTCACGCGGAGGTCGCTGAGGGAGGGCAAGAGCCAGAGCCTCATCCTGCTGACGGGTCTGGAGGCGGAGGACAAGGACAGCACACACAGCAAGGTCACACACACACCTAGCACCTATAGCTAGCACCTGTAGCTTCTATATCTAGCATCTATAGCATCTATATGTATCTTCTATGGGTATTGCTTGCAGGTATCATCTATATATCTATAACTCTATAGCCGTCTATAGCTCTCTAGTCTATATAACCGGCGTCCCATTTCACTAAATGAAAGAATGAAGGTCAGAAGTGAAAACTTTCAAAGTACTTGGATTTACATTTAGATCGTATTGCATAATAATCCAGTTTGACTTATCAGGGGAATATGATACCCCGAGCCCCCAGAAATACGATGCTGTTATTTGTGATATTGTTCTTTTTTCTATTTTAATAAATGAGAGAGTAAAAGAAGAACTATTCAGTTGCAGCATCGCTAAGCATCTGATATTCCCAGGGAGGATGCATTTCAACCACCGTTTACAATTACATTTACATTCAGGGCATTTGGCACTTGACGCGTTTATCCAAAGCGACTGAAGTACATTTGTCGAAGACGTTCACCTGTTCACTGTACCTGTTAAACGTTAAATGTGCATGTGTGTGTATGTTTCCAGAAACATTCGTCAGAAAGCACATATAGTTTTGAGCAGCGGCTTCAACTGATGCTCCATCGAATCGGGGTTGCCAAGACACCCCCGGCGAACACCAAGGCCAGTCAGGTAAGACAGGACACGTGTGTGTGGATATGAAAGAAAGTTGTCAGGTTGGTGTGTCTGATAGATATTATCGACAACCTGTCAGTCCTTTTTTTCCTCGAACGTGGTGTCGTACAGTATATCTTGCAGGTCTCGCAGAAGCACATAAAACAGACGTCTTGATGACCAGATAGATAGAAGGCCGAGACCGTTCACATTCGATTGACGCTCTGTGTGTGAACTCACGTCTGCGAGCCGTCCACCAAGACGCCTCCACCACCACAACGAAACAACGTTTTTGAGGCACGCCTTGCCTCGTCTCGTACGCAGCAACGTGCCGCTCAATGTAATACAAATATGTTAATATCCGGTTAAGTCAAGTCTGATGTAAATGTTCATTTGCGGGTTCAAACGTTCCTTCAGGTCCCAAAAGCAAATGAGGCAGAGCCTGTAAACCCTTCTGCCATCACTTCCTTCTTTAGTGAGGCACCAACAAGGGTTAAAATAGTACATGTTTATATATATTTTTTTTATGTAATATTTTTAGCAGTGGGACTCCATAAAAAAAAATCTAATTAATTAGAGGCTTTGTAATTAATTAATCGAAATTAATCGCATAGCAATATTTGACAGAGAAGCAACATTTTTCAATTCAACTGGATTTTGGTATACGAGTGAATCAATGAATAGACAGACATACGTTTAAGCAGCAAAATCCGGTTTATTTTTGCGACAGACCAACAGATCAGTGCAGCAATTTTATGAATAACTTCTAACAACATACCTAACCTAATGTTACACTAACCCTCCCCACCCTCCCAAATATCCTTGGTCAAAATAATAAACAGACCAACAGTTTAACATGACAGTTTGATCAACATTTTAGTGTGACTTCACAGTAACAACAAACCCATCGGTCTCAGGATACCTCTAAGCCTACTTCTTCTGCTTCTTCTCTTTCAGCCAGTTGCTGAGACAAACTAGCCTGTTTACATTTTGAGAGCACAAGGCTGCCCTCTTCTTTTGCTCTATGTTACCTGCAAGTGAGAAAAGTCTCTCACAAGGGACAGAAGTGGCAGGGCTGGCCAGGTACTTGCGGGCCAGGGCAGCCAGCTGTGGATGGGTCCCTGCATGAGTTGACCACCACTGCAGTGGGCAGTCTGTCTCGCTGATGGTGGGCTCTGCTCTGTAGAGGCACAGAGCACTGTTAGACCCCTCTTCATCCTCTGAATCAGAGTCTGAATCAAACAGCAGGAGTCTCCTCTTCTTCGCTGGCTGCTCTGTGGGTTCTGGAGGGGCTCTGTCGGGTTTTTCTCGCAGCAGTGCCTCAACGCTGGTCCACACCCCTTCTCGCTCTCCTCTCGGGAGACACTTTAAGTTCTTAAAGCGTGGGTCGAGTGCTGTAGCCAACCTGAGCCATCCATGGTTGAGTGTAGCATGGTGTTGGGATAGGTCCTTTGTGAAGGCAGCCTTGAACCTCACCACGCAGGTTGGGTCGTCACCTGAGACCTCCATTGTGTGGTCGAGGTGGCAGAGAGCAGGTAACACCACAGAGCATGAGACATAAGTCTCACCCCCAAGGAGCTCAGTCACATATCTGCAGAGGATAGTTTAGATTAGATTAGATTCAACTTCATTGTCATTGCACAGAGGACATGTACTGAGACAACGAAATGTAGTTAGCATTTAACCAGAAGTGCAAGTAGCAGTAAAGTGCAAAAAGAGAATATTTACAAATCTGTACCAATTAACAGTCGATTCAAAAAGTTTTCAAATTGCAAATAAAAACAGTAGCAACTTTATACTATAGTGATATCAATATTCAGTACATTTAATTTTGAAAAAACAATGTAATTTATATTTCACTAATTCAGTCAATTCACAAAGCTTTCAAATGGCCAGCAGCTTAACATGGTCAGTAAATCCCATTAATAAAACAGTTGTTGGTGTGGGTGGGTGTTTACCTGCATGGTTCAAGGAGGGTCTCCAACTTCTGCATGTTGTCCCACTCTGCTGTAGTCAACATGGTCAGCTTGTGCTCCTGTGTGGTTAGAGTCGCCTTCACAGCCTCTTGGTTCTTCAGGAGACGAGAACCCCCAGCCCTAATTACTACATAACTTCCTATTCGCCCCCCCCCCCCCCCCCCTTCCCCCCCCCCCCCCCCCCACCCCGCCGCCCCCCCCCCCAGGCCTCAAGGTGATCGGTCAGAAGTTCGGGGAGGGCATGCTGATCGGTCCGCTGCCGGCGGCCTGCCAGCCCTCCTCGGCGACGCCGGCCAGGAGGAAGAAGCGGTGCGGCGCGTCACAGCTCCCGTCGCCCACGACGACGGTGACCGCGCCGACGCCGACGACGATGCAGGCGGCCACGGAGAGGAAGTGTCGGTTCACGTCCGAGGACCTGGACAAGATCCAGCAGCAGTTGGAGGAGAACCTGCTGCCCAGCAGCGCCAGCAGCGCCAGCAGTAAGAACCGCCCCTCGCTCGGCCCTCTGCTGTCCCCTAGAGGCTGAAAAGTGCCAGGGCACGGCGTAGCAAAATCATGTGCTTTGTAGTGCTGCTGCAAAACACTCACGCATTCCTGGTGTTGTAAGACGCTTTTCAGATGGAAGCATCCACTCCATATAAAATACATTGCATGTTATCTTGTGCATTTTTAACCACGCTGTCGCAAGTGCTAAACACCCTCTCTGTCTGTCGATATCCCTCTCTCTGTGTCTTCCTGTCTCTCTATCTGTCTGTCTCTCTCTCTGTCTCTCTCTGTCTGTCTCTAGGTCGTTTGTCCAGCCGCATGTCGAGCAGCAGTGCTCAGTCCAAGGTGTCCAGCGCCCGCAGTCGACTGGGCTCCTCCATGTCGGGCAAGGACAGCACCAGGGACACAAGCAGCAGGCCATGGAAATGACACTCCTCTGTCTCTCTCTCTCTCTGTCTGTCTCTCCTTCTCCTTCTTTCCTTCTCTCAGAATATATAATTTATAATATAAAGTAAAATGCCTTCAAACCTCCACGGTTGGCAGAGCTCTCTGCAGCCTTACCGAGACATCGTAGAAGACGCTCGTAGAGGCTTTTTGTTACATTAAGTTGGGGTCTTAAGGTCACTTTAATCCCCTTACACCACACGACAGAGGTCAGTTTAGCATCCGTTTTGGTGTCTGCCTTTTATGGAAGCTCATCTATCAGAGATCTGAGGTCTCCCTTAAGGTACAACGACAAAGCACGCGTTTAGCTCTGTAGTTTAACGGAAAGTGCCGTAATGGATGCCTTTTGAGAATATTTACCTCTCTAGATTTTTACAAAAATGTTAATGAGGTATTTGTATCAAGTCACTACTTTGACACCTTTTAATTATCTGTAATTGTATGTCAGGTACTTGGACGATAGCTGGACGTTGTACCGCAATGTAGTTGAAATATGTCCATCGAAAGTTGCCAAAATCTTTAAATTCGGTCAAAACAAAGTATAATTATATTAATCTGAACAGAACGCTGTGAAGCTTTATAATCCTTAATATTACGCCGTCAAAATGGCTTTTTGTTTTACATCAAAATGCTAGCTAGTATTACATCTTTTGTCTTTTGTGAAATATTGTTGTGTTGAATGGTTTGCACATGTGGTTATTGTCACGCCTCATCAGTGAAAGTGCTTTAAGAAGACGAGAAAAGCACAATACTATTTTATTTCATTTTGTTTTTGTTTCTAAAGTTCTTTTTGCTTACGTCCCCAATTGAAAATGTCCCGGCCATTTCAATCCTCCGCTGTCTGCGCGCCACAGTCCGTGCCTGGCTGCTATCATCGGCGTAGACTTTGACTGTTGCCTCCGACGGAGCGCTCAAACTAGTCTCGGTCGGTGTCATGTTGCGCTGGGCTCAATATTTTATTCCATTAAAACACACAGCAAGACTAAGAGGAGTAGCCAGGCATGGGGATTTGGATCTGACGTCTTTTACATCCGGGTCACCGCCACCGGGTCACCGATGACAATGAATGGTGAGGAGGGACTCTGTAGGTTCACGGAACTGGGACGATTGGGTGGAGAGAGACGAGATGGAGCAGGATTCATGAAGAGATGGAGCAGGATTCATGAGAGATGGAGCAGGATTCATGAGAGATGGAAGGAATACTTTTTTAAACTGCACTCGCCTCCTCTGTTAAGAGTTGGATTTCATTTTAGTATTTCAAGAAAAGCTTTTTGTCATGATGCAATGCTAAACGTATTCAAGTTTATCACACTTGCCTTTCATTGTAGAATACTGTCTTTTTGATCCCCCACATCATCCTGTTTATTTTTATTAAATTATAACGATAAATTTTGTCACCATACATTTTTTATTAAAAACACATCGAGGGAAAAATTGGTGCACTTTTTCATTGAATCTAATCGGTGTGATTGAATATTGTAATCGGAAATGTTTCGCTGACAAACGAAGCAGAATTACTAACTTCCAGCTGATCAGAGCTCGGCGTTGCTGGTACTGTGAAGTGAGTGAGTGTCGTACTGTACCGTGTTCACCTGGCTGTCTTGTATATTAATGTTTCTCCATATGACGGTCGGGTATTGGAATGTTGGCTTGGATGTATTTAATGACCTACAATAAGTTACAAGTACGTGCACCGTGCGTGCAATGCTGTTTCAAACTTGTTTCATTAAAGAGAGCACTTGACATTGTATTAATTGCCGTTGTGACTGATGACTCCAGGTTTCTCATGTCCATTGTTTATGACAAATATAATCACATGGAAAAACACAATATAGAACATGCTATAACATTAACAACTATTGCATATTTGTGTTGGTATTTTCATTATTCACAGCTTTAGAATATAAAATAATTGATTATATGGCTGCCATGTTACAATTCACTTTGAACCTTGGCTTGTGTCGGGTGATTAGGCTGATTTAAAGACATTTAAAAATGAATACGGGAATCTTTCATCATGCTAACTAGCTCGCTAGCAGTCGTAAACATAAACCGTTCGGTGTTTGAGGGCACGGCGGACGTTGATATATACTGTCAATGTCCACCCTCATCAAGGACGCTATTTCCATGGCGATTACCGTTGCTCGGAAGTTGACCCGGGACTGTGTTTCTGGTGAATATTGTCGTGATGACAGATTAGTGTTTCCTCTTTGATAACTTTGTGCCGCACTGTAAAGCTTGTTTTTCAAATAAATCCAGTGCGGCACGCTCACACAATGACTGTGTGTGTGTGTGTGTGTGGCTAACTAGAGCATGGGCCTTTTACTTTCACATCACTGACTCCCAGGCCAGGGTGGGGGAGGGATAAGAGGGGAGAGTGTGTGTGTGTGTGGCTGTTGGCTTTTGGGAGCATCATGCAGCTTTTATCCATCCTAAGCCACCACCCCCCTTCCTTATTTGCTTAAATGTAACTCCCCCTCTCTCTCTCTCTTTGTCTCTCTCTCTCTTTCTCTTTTCTTTCTCTCTCCCTCATCTCAATTAATGTTCTCGTCTCTTTTGTATTCTCTCTCTCACTCCACCCCCTCAGATGTGTGCACGCAGGTCTGAGAGAGCGAGAGAGAGAGAGACAGAGAGAGAGAGGGGTGTCACCAGCTTGCAGCCTCCCCATGGGATGCAGACAGGGAACACTCCACAGCTGAGAGGAAAGGAAGGGGGGGGGATGGGACGTGGTCGTCCGCGGCAACCGCTGTGTTTATCAGCCATCCTCGGTCCGCCGCTTCCCGCCAGGTTTCAGGCCCCGCCCCTTGCTCCTCCCCCTCCCCCCATCTCTCTCTCTCTCACGCTCTCTCTGTCTCTCTCTCTCTCTGTCTCCATCTGCTGCCCCCTCCCCCCTCTGCAAGAGGAGGAGGAGGACGAGGAGGAGGAGGAGGGAGTCAGAGCGAGCGGAGGAGAGAGGAGGGAGGGAGAGAGAGAGGAGAGGCGGTTGATGCAGAGCCGGCAGTAGCAGGAGAGTCAGGCGCATCGGCCAGTCCTCCTTCTCCCAGTCTCTCCCCCCCCCTCCTCCCACCTCCTCCTCCACCTCCACCTCCACCTCATCCACCTCCCTGACTTCCTGGCTCATCGCTCCCCGTCACTCCCGCCGCAGTGGAGAAGGCGGCCGGCCACCCGAGTGTCCGCGGCTGCTGACCAGCCACCAGAGGCACCCGGTCCCCGTCCCCCGTCCCCCCCCCCAAACCAGGGACCAGGACTGGATTTTGCAACACCACCTCCACCGCCACCTCCACCACCCTCACCTCCACCCATGGAGCTGCTACCCACCCAGGGACAGACGCTCCGAGCTACTGCCGACCGAACCCGTTCGGCTGCATGGTGAGAGTGAAACACCTTCATGACCCTATACTGCAGTGATACCCCAAGCTGGTTGGAGTTAGCTTCGCTATGCTCCCTTCGTCCTTGTTTGATCCCTGCCAGCGAAGCCCCGCAGCCACAGGTTAGTGTTTCAGCGTGCGGGCTACTTGTCTGGCAGGACAGGAGGGAAGGATAGACAGAGTGCCGCAAGGTGGGCCCCAAGGGGGGCGTGGTGGCGCAGTGTCGGCGGTGCTGTTACCGTGGGTGGTGCCCCGGCGTCACCCAACCCTCCCCCTCCTCTGTAGGAATCGGGTTCTCAGGTTTTCGAGTACGGTCAAATAGGTCAAAGACTTTGTGTGAGTGTGTGTGTGAGTGTGTGTGTGTGTGTGTGTGTGTGTGTCAGTGTGAGTGTGTGTGTGGTGACTTCCAAAAAAACCAAAACATTTCATGTACGGCTACGTCGTCTCGGGCAAGCGATCACGCGTCTAAGAGCATCGAGAGCGGTCGGTCTCCGTTTTCAACAGGCGGCGCGAGTACACACCGCACCGCGCCGCGCAGCGTTCATCGATCTTCTGTACGGTTAATATATCACGGGCGGGCCGCGTTCCACCGTGACGGCCCAATGATCTGTATACATTAATAACACGAGCAAGCGCCCTGGCCTACGCTACGTTACGCTACGTAACGTTGAGCTCGTGGGGAATCTACGGGGGAAACACAGCCGTTGAACTCCCGACAGGCTGGTTTACGGTTTAGTTTGCGGCAACACAACAGCAACACCCGAAGCGATGATCCTTCATGTGAGCTTCCGCCGAGCTAGGCTCCAAGTTTGAGCGTTTGAATATTGTGCTTACTTGTGCTAACTGTAAAAATCTGCTGCTCCCGGCTGCTTCTTGCCACGCTTGCACTTTCTTTCGCATATTTATTTTTTTTCCTCTAACTTCGAAACTTGGGAGTTCTTGGAGGTGCTCGTGGTGGTGGTGGTGGTGGTGGTGGTGGTGGTGGTTATTCGAGAGAGAGAGTGTGATGTGTACCGAGTGTATTCGTGATGTTTGTTTGCGGTGAAGTGAGGCCGAAACCACTGCAGGTAGGGCCACTTGCTGTGCTTTATCCCAGCTAGTGTGCCGTCAACCTAGCAATGATGAGCACTTGAAACTTGAAGCTCTATTAACTCAGCAATTATGAACGCTTGAAACCTGTTCCGTTCTAACCTTTATGCACCGGCCAGTGATAAATTGCCAGTCTCTCTTTCGACAAATGCACTTCTTGTAAGTCACTTTGGATAAAAGCGTCTGGCAAATGCCCTAAATGTAACTGTAACTGTAACTGTATCAGCGTATCTGTGAAAATTACGTTATTCTCGCATTTATGTGCTGGGTTATTTTTTTTACAGTTCTCTCTCTTGATCTTAAAACTGAAAAAAAACCAAACAGTGTTTGATTGATTCCCAGTCGAACGGTGGAGGGTTTCGACTCCTCAATGTCGGCGGTCCGCCTGTAGGAGGCACCCTCAAGCAAGATGCCCTAACCCTTCTACACCTTCTCTTGAATGACGCTGCTCGGCTGGTTGTGAGTCGTTTTTGGATAACGGTGTCTTCTAAAGGAGTACATTGTCCACGGAAACGGCACGGCACAAAGCTTTGGATGGCTTTGGTTGTTCCAAAACGGGCATCTTAGCAGCCTGGCATGGGGTTGGTTTTCACGCCGGACCACACAGTCGGGTGTGTGTACGTCTGTATGTTTTGTCAAATTCTTCACTTGTACATCGAGGCCGACTTTCAGATTTGAGACGGATGTTCAGAATTCAGTGTTTTTAAAATGGCCACTTCCTGGTGATGTGGTGGAGTGATCCGGAAGCGGCCGCTCTGATTGGCCGAGCGGGGAACGTAATCCTCCCGCTACCCGCGCTGGGGGGGCTCTCTGGTCGCCTCCCTTCTACACGGTTGCCATGGCAGCAAGGCTCTGCCCCCGATTGGCTGTTCCTCTGACATGCTGGAATCTAAATGCGTGTGTGTGTGTGTGTGTGTACAGGGAAGGGAGAGTGAAGAGAGAGAGAGAGAGAGGGGGAGAGAGAGATTTATTCTAGAAATGGATAACAAATAAACAGTAGACCTTCTATGTAGTGATCTTTCCACAGAGACAGCGGAATTAGCAGAATTAGCATAACATTAGTGAGTCCATTACTGTTTTTACCTCCCAAAATTGACTCTCCATTCATCCCTCCTTTCCATGCATCATACCATCTCTCAGATTCTCTCTCTCTCTCTCCCCCCCTCTCTCTCTCTCTCTCTCTCTCTCCTTTGACTGTTAACCTCTCTTTATCTTTCCCCTGATGTCTCCTCCTCACTAAAAGGGGGACGAATCGCTCTCCAAATATGCAACAGCAGCAAAGGAAGGGCTTGCATAACAACTTTCACCCGTGTGTGTGTGTGTGCCTGTGCGTGTGTGTGTGTGTGTGTGTGTGGTATTTATATCATGAGAGATGGCCAAACAGTAATATGGTATAGGTGCACATATATTTATATTATATTTGTATTTATATACATATTTGTGCACCTATACCATAATGTTATGCAATTTGATGCTATGTTAACTTATGTGATGTTAGGCCATGTGATGTCATGTTATGCCATCTTATGTTATGTAATGGCATCACATTAAAATAACATACTGTAACATGAACATAACATGACATTGCATGTTATGTGTGCCATATTACATGCTGCATGTCATATAACATTATGTGAGGTCATGCTATGTCATGATAGTGTGTGATGTGATGTTACATCACCTGATGTAATGTCAACTTATATTATGTCATGTTTTTGTATTGTGTTCTATTATTTCGTGGGCAGCAGCTCAGGAGGTATAAGAGCGGTTGTCTGGCAACAGGAAGGTTGCTGGTTCGATCCCCGGGCTCCTCCCCCTCCTAGCTAAGTGTGGAGGTGTCCCTGAGCAAGACACCACCTAACCCTACCTGCTCCTCCTAGCTAAGTGTGGAGGTGTCCCTGAGCAAGACACCACCTAACCCTACCTGCTCCTCCTAGCTAAGTGTGGAGGTGTCCCTGAGCAAGACACCACCTAACCCTACCTGCTCCTCCTAGCTAAGTGTGGAGGTGTCCCTGAGCAAGACACCACCTAACCCTACCTGCTCCTCCTAGCTAAGTGTGGAGGTGTCCCTGAGCAAGACACCACCTAACCCTACCTGCTCCTGACGTGTTGGTTGTTACCTTGCATGGTTGACACCGCCGTCGGTGTATGAATGGGTGAATGTGAGGCAATACTGTGAAGCACTTTGGATAAAATCACTGGATAAATGCAATCCATTTACCATGTTGTATTATTTAATGTCATGTGATGCCACGCTATGCGATGTCATGTTACAGTATGTGATGTCATATTATTTACTGACGTGATGTCATGTTACAGTATGTGATGTCATATTATTTACTGACGTGATGTCATGTTATGTGACGTCATGTTGCAGGAGTCCGTGACAGAGACAGAGAATGAGTCCAACGCTGGGATGGGCAGAGTGGACGAAGGGGTAGAAGAGTTCTTCACCAAGAAAATACTTCCTGACTCTGGGCTGTGAGTGAACACACACGCACGCACGCACGCACGCACGCACACACACGCACTCACGCACGCACACACACACACACTGAACTATTACTTAATAACACCCCGAGCTTTACCTTGAACAATGGGTCTCCTTCACAAACCAAATATGTTATCGGACAACAGCCCGTTGTCCACTAATGACTCACAATAAGTATAAGTAAGTAATCTATGAAAGCCTATGTAACATACATACTTGTGAACGAGGCCTTGCTTGCATGTACCTGGTAATGTTTGTTGAATGTACTATTAACTGCATGTGTGTTGTCATGACAATAGCCTTCCTGTCCTCCTCTGTTGCACACGAGCACACACACATTCCCTCGCTGAGTTCACTTCTCAGTTCTGAGCTTTCAACCATTTGTGTGTGTGTGTGTGTGTGTGTGTGTGTGTGTGTGTGTGTGTGTGTGGCATCACAGCGTGGTCAGCAGCACCCGTATCAGAGATGATGTCATCTCACTGCAGAGGATTTGAGGGTCCGATTTAAAGAGCAGTGAAGTCGTGTCTTTATGTTTTGTCCACAGCAATATTATGTCATAATATGAAACGTAATATATAAATATGGTGGAATTAAGCTGCTATTTATTGGCATTTCATTATGGCTGTTGCTTATTAACTAGTTATTTCAGCTCAAATGACTTCCAGTTGTCATGGAGAACTTCACGTTAACCTTGTTCACAGCAAATCACGGGTGATTTCGCCAGGCGTCTGTGAAGGAATGTGTTAAGTACATCAGACATGTGAATTTGCAAACCCCCAGCCAAGTGTTTCACCAAAAACCTGCTACAGTACAAAGGGAGAATCTCATCAAAAATAGAAGAAAGTCGAGTAAAGGCAATCAAGGTGACATTTCCGTGAATGCAAGATTAAACACAACAGTGTGTCTTAGATAGGACATTAGGACCTGTCAGAAAACCATGAATGTCTTCAGCTGAGCGAGCAACGCTGCACACACACCAGGTACAGAGAATCACATCACGTTTTCCTCAGAATTTGACGTCCAAGATTTACAAGTGCTGAGATTGACTAAGATTTACTTACTTAACAACCGCGTACGAAACAGGTAACGGCTGAGATCACCCGGCTTATAGGGTGAAGCCGAGACAGGTTGGCAGACTCATGCTGCGTTCCATTTACCTCAGAAGTCAGAGCTGGGAATGACGTCACACCCGAGTTGACCGCGTTCCAGTTACAACGAGTCGGAAAACCAAGACAGACGCCTCCGGGGAAACTTTTGTCGTGCTTGGGTTTGCTCGAGCCATTATTAGCAATACCAGTTGATACTACGCGCCATTTTGTCCATACAAACGACGTAGCAACATGTCCACAGATAGACGTTGGACTGTACTGTGTGTGCGACTGTTTTAATGAGACACAAATAGACAGAAGTGCTAAAAACAGTATATTACTACAGCTTTCACTGACTGTTGATGCACGACTGTTGGATTTCGAAGTCGGGGTTGAGAGATTTCGTCCGACTTTCCGAGTACAAATGGAACGCAGCATTAATGTCACCGAAACGTTGGGACTTTGTGGACCTGGGATGCAGACACAGCTGGCCCAACTCTCGGTTGTTGAGAACCAAGATGGTCGCTTAGGGCCCATTGCAGTGGTGTTGTGTGGTGTTGTGTTGTGTTGTGTTGCTGCATGTCGAGACCGTGTGTGTGTAGCTCCTCGCCTGCCTACCTCGTACCCTGTAGTCGTAGTACTGAGTGTCTCTTCTTGTCTGTTGCTCTTTCTGCCACCTCTTTGCTGCAGAAAAGGCCGGTGGGAGGAGTCAAACCCTGCCCGAGCCACTCCCCCAGAGTCAGGCTCCACCCCTTCAGCCCCTACCACCCCTCTCCCTTCCTCCTCCTCCTTTCCCTGCAACATCACCGCATCCACCTCCACCTCCACCACCACCGTCACCTCCCCCTCTGTGCCCCCCAGTTACTCCTCCCCCCTCACCCATACCAACGTCACGTCCGCTAACGCCACCCCGCCCTTCCCCGCGTCCATAGCCCCGCCCACCTCCACTGCACCGCCTCCCGCCAAAAACATTAAGAAGAAGTTTGGCGACTTCTTCGCCTTCAAGAGGGCTCGGGCCGGCCGAGCTGCCAAGGCTGGAGGGGGAGAGGGTGGAGGAGGAGGAGGTGGAGGAGAGGGTGCAAAGGTCAAAAGGACCTCCATCGCCGACCTGATCCGCCCGCTCCGGGAGGCGAAGGAACGGGAGAGGGAGAGGGAGCGCAGCGCCAGGTCGCTGGACGATGCTAACGTTTCTAACGGTGCCGCCGTCACAGAAGGAGCCGCGGCGGTCGCCTGCGCCAAGCCTCGCCCGGACGACGCCGACCCCAAGGACCGGACGCCGCCACCGACCGTAACCACGGCAACGCCCCCGCCTCCCCCCAGTAGCGGGGGCGGCGGCGGCGGCGGCGGCCGCTCCCCCTCGCCGCTCCCAACCCCAACCATCACCAGCACCGCCGCCGAACAGCTCCCCCCGGTGGCGGTGGACCCGGGAGGAGGAGGAGGAGGAGGAGGGGAGGAGGCGGGGCCCGTCTCGCCCCCTGCGGTGACGTCGCCCACGGCGACCGAGTGGGAGGCGGCGGTGGGTGTGGCGCCGGACGGAGAGCGGAGGTTAAAGGTCACGCGGAGGTCGCTGAGGGAGGGCAAGAGCCAGAGCCTCATCCTGCTGACGGGTCTGGAGGCGGAGGACAAGGACAGCACACACAGCAAGGTCACACACACACCTAGCACCTATAGCTAGCACCTGTAGCTTCTATATCTAGCATCTATAGCATCTATATGTATCTTCTATGGGTATTGCTTGCAGGTATCATCTATATATCTATAACTCTATAGCCGTCTATAGCTCTCTAGTCTATATAACCGGCGTCCCATTTCACTAAATGAAAGAATGAAGGTCAGAAGTGAAAACTTTCAAAGTACTTGGATTTACATTTAGATCGTATTGCATAATAATCCAGTTTGACTTATCAGGGGAATATGATACCCCGAGCCCCCAGAAATACGATGCTGTTATTTGTGATATTGTTCTTTTTTCTATTTTAATAAATGAGAGAGTAAAAGAAGAACTATTCAGTTGCAGCATCGCTAAGCATCTGATATTCCCAGGGAGGATGCATTTCAACCACCGTTTACAATTACATTTACATTCAGGGCATTTGGCACTTGACGCGTTTATCCAAAGCGACTGAAGTACATTTGTCGAAGACGTTCACCTGTTCACTGTACCTGTTAAACGTTAAATGTGCATGTGTGTGTATGTTTCCAGAAACATTCGTCAGAAAGCACATATAGTTTTGAGCAGCGGCTTCAACTGATGCTCCATCGAATCGGGGTTGCCAAGACACCCCCGGCGAACACCAAGGCCAGTCAGGTAAGACAGGACACGTGTGTGTGGATATGAAAGAAAGTTGTCAGGTTGGTGTGTCTGATAGATATTATCGACAACCTGTCAGTCCTTTTTTTCCTCGAACGTGGTGTCGTACAGTATATCTTGCAGGTCTCGCAGAAGCACATAAAACAGACGTCTTGATGACCAGATAGATAGAAGGCCGAGACCGTTCACATTCGATTGACGCTCTGTGTGTGAACCCACGTCTGCGAGCCGTCCACCAAGACGCCCTCCACCACCGCACCGAAACAACGTTTTTGAGGCACGCCTTGCCTCGTCTCGTACGCAGCAACGTGCCGCTCAATGTAATACAAATATGTTAATATCCGGTTAAGTCAAGTCTGATGTAAATGTTCATTTGCGGGTTCAAACGTTCCTTCAGGTCCCAAAAGCAAATGAGGCAGAGCCTGTAAACCCTTCTGCCATCACTTCCTTCTTTAGTGAGGCACCAACAAGGGTTAAAATAGTACATGTTTATATATATTTTTTTTATGTAATATTTTTAGCAGTGGGACTCCATAAAAAAAAATCTAATTAATTAGAGGCTTTGTAATTAATTAATCGAAATTAATCGCATAGCAATATTTGACAGAGAAGCAACATTTTTCAATTCAACTGGATTTTGGTATACGAGTGAATCAATGAATAGACAGACATACGTTTAAGCAGCAAAATCCGGTTTATTTTTGCGACAGACCAACAGATCAGTGCAGCAATTTTATGAATAATTTCAAACACAACGTACCTAACCTAATGTTACACTAACCCTCCCCACCCTCCCAAATATCCTTGGTCAAAATAATAAACAGACCAACAGTTTAACTTGATGCAATGACAATGAATAACAATGTACAAACACAACGTGGTCATAAACTACAAACAACAACTAAGTCATAGTGAATAGATCACGTTGATTGAACATGATTTCACAATGATGGTTGATGATTTGCATTGAACTGAAATGTGTGTGTGTGTGTGTGTGTGTGTGTGCATGTGTGTGTGTGTGTGTGTGTGTGTGTGTGTGTGTACTCGCAGAACAAAGACGATGAGCTGAGGAAGGCCAACTCTGAAGGTAAGATGTGTGCATGCGTATGTGTGTGTGTGTGCGTGTGTGTGTGTGTGTGCGTGTGTGTGTGAGCGTATGTACGCGTGTGTGTGTGTGTGCAAGCCAACTCAAGGCTTCTTGTGCAGAAAAGATAAGATAAAACTTTATTAATACTGAAGGAAATTCTTTAATAAGAGTAAACACAATAGAATAATAAATGTTCAGTGCATACGCACAATAAATCTAAGAAACATTTCGTAAAAAAGAAATAATAATAAATAAAAAAGTTAGAACAAGAATAGAAAAGGAAGAAAGTCCCAGTATATAGTACAGTATGTGTGTGTCTCTAGTCAGGCCCAGTGTACAGTTTATTTTCCTTACTCGGAGAATCAGCATTCTGGATATAAAACATTAAGAGAGTGTGTCTGCTGTGGTTCCTCTGGGGAGAGACACTGACCTACTTTATCAATACCAAATGGATCGCACCCCCCCTACCCCCCCCCCCCCCCCCGGCGGGTCGGTCCGGGGAATTAAGTGCTTTTACTCTGTCCTTCTTTTATCTTCTCTTACTTACCGGGAGCTCACTCAATGAGTTCCGTCTGCGGCGGCGGGGCCTTTTAAGTGATGTCTTTCAGCCAGAATTGGCACGTCTGTCCATCCGCGACGTACATCTCGACATACAGTACACTTGGCATTCAATAAGTGACATTTACATTTACATTTACATTTCGGGCATTTGGTGCTTTCATCCAAAGCGACTTCCAATAAGTACATTTGTTGAAGAGAGACAGCAATATATCACTGTGGTACATAAAGATAAGAATAGAGCAGGTTTCAAGCATTCATAGTTGCAAGGTTAATAGAACGAGTTTCATAATTGCCAAGTTGCCTGCATAATAGCTGAGATAAGAGCAGAAGTGACATTCTGAGTGTTGTTTTATAAGTTTCTTTGGTTCAGGTATTTTATTTTAAGTGATCCCTGTCGTAAAGAGGAGACAGGGCTAGGATGCTTTCGGACGCTGCAGGTAAATGGAGGATATTTACATTTACAGTTACATTCAGGGCATTTGGCAGACGCTTTCGTCCACAGCGACTTACAAAAGGTGCATTTGTCCAAAGAGAAGTGAAACAACAATATATCGCAGTAAGAGTTGAGTTGAGAGACCCATCCTCTACTAAATCCTACAGGCCTGTCTGTCCCGCTGAACCCGACGTGAACTGTGTGTGTGTGTTCACCGGCGCTCTCCTCTCATCCTCTGAGTGTAATCACTGCTTTCAGCTTAATCACTCTCAGAGGCTCCCCCCCCCCCCCCCCCCCCCCACACACACACACACACACACAGCCAGTCCTAATTCTACCTCTCCTAACACCTCGTTTTTTTATCCATTCTCTCTCTCTCTCTCTCTCTCTCTCCGAACACAAAAAAATCACCAAATGTTGTGGATGTGGATATCCGTTGTCGTCGTCGTCGTCGTGACAACCGAGGGTAAACAAACAAACAAGCAAGCAAGCGAGCGAGCAGTTCGAGGCCAATCACACAGACAGACACACAGAACAGGCAGGCAGGCAGGCAGGCAGACAGGGAATGGGAAAGCGTTGTTGTCTGTCTCTTGACTCACCCTGTTGTCCTGGTTGCTCCACCCCCACCCCCCACCTCCACCACCACCACCACCACCCCTCCACCTCAATCCCACCACCTCCACCTTCCACCAACCACCACCACCACCACCACCACCACCACCACCTCCGCCTCCACCACCTCCACAACCAACTCGACCTCCACCTTCACCCTTTCCGGACCTGCTGTCCAGGTGCCATCCTAGACAAACCCCAAGCACCCCCGGTCTTCAGCAAGCCCAGGACCATGTCCACGTCATCAGGTGTGTTTTCATCTTTGATCAGACCATGAAATCAGCCTGCAAATAAAAATATGGCATGTTTTATATGAACCTTAATTCATCATTAGATGGCTCACCTTGCCTCTTCCCCCTACATCCTATCCCTTGTTCACCTCCTCTATCCTCCTCCTTCTCCTCTCTTTACTCTCCTCTCTCTCTTTCTCTCCTCTCTTCTTTCTTCTCTCCTGCTCCTCCCTCCTCTCTGTTCATTCTCCTCTCTCCTTCTCCTACTTCCTCTCACCTATCTCCTCACTCTCCTCTCTTTC
>PIJE02001756.1:61881-78227 GCA_002895965.2 Coryphaenoides rupestris
CAGTCTAATTCTTAACTCTGCCTAACACCTCGTTTTTTTTACTTCTCCTTCTTCTCTCTCTCCGAACACAAAAAAATCACCAATGTTGTGGATGGTGGATATCCGTTGTCGTCGTCGTCGTCGTGACAAACCGAGGGTTAAACAAAACAAACAAGCAAGCAAGCGAGCGAGCAGTTCGAGGCCAATCACACAGACAGACACACAGACAGACAGGCAGGCAGGCAGGCAGACAGACAGGGAATGGGAAAGCGTTGTTGTCTGTCTCTTGACTCACCCTGTTGTCCTGGTTGCTCCACCCCCACCCCACCACCTCCACCACCACCACCACCACCACCTCCACCTCAATCTCCACCACCTCCACCTCCACCTCCACACCACCACCACCCCACCACCACCTCCGCCTCCACCACCTCCACAACCACCTCGACCTCCACCTTCACCCTTTCCGGACCTGCTGTCCAGGTGCCATCCTAGACAAACCCCAAGCACCCCCGGTCTTCAGCAAGCCCAGGACCATGTCCACGTCATCAGGTGTGTTTTCATCTTTGATCAGACCATGAAATCAGCCTGCAATAAAAATGATGGCATGTTTTATATGAACCTTAATTCATCATTAGATGGCTCACCTTGCCTCTTCCCCCTACATCCTATCCCTCTGTTCACCTCCTCTCTCCTGCCTCCTCTCTCCTCTCTTTACCTCCTCTCTCCTCTTCTCTCCTCTCTTTACTTTCTCTCTCCTGCCTCCTCCCTCCTCTCTGTTCATCTCCTCTCTCCTCTCTCCTAACTTCCTCTCACCTATCTCCTCACCTCCTCTCTTTACCTCCTCTCTCCTCTCTTTACTTCCTCTCTCTTGTCTCCTCTCTCCTCACATCCTCTCTCCTCTCTCCTCACCTCCTCTCTCCTGTCTCCTCTCTCCTCTCTGCTCACCTCCTCTCTCATCTCCTTACTTGCTCCTCCTCTCCCCTCTATTTACCTCCCCTCTCCTCTCTCCTTTCTTTACTTTCTCTCTCCTGTCTCCTGTCTCCTCACCTCCTCTCGCTCCTCTCTTTACCTCCTCTCCTTACTTGTTCTCTCCTCTCTCCTCAACCCCGGTAACCCCTCTCCCCTCCCTCCCTCCCTCCCTCCCTCCATCGCCACCGCTCCCAGACTCCAGGCAACCCGTGCGGCCCGCAGACCGGAAGCGCTCGGACCCCCTGGTGCCTCCCAAACCTCACCTGGCCGAGCGACCCGCGGGGCCCCTGCCCCCCAAGCCCGCCATCGCCGCCAAGCCCCCGCTCCCGCCGCCGCCGGCCCCGTCCGCCGGTCTGAGGGCCGCGGCGGCGACCACCGCCCCCGGAGCCGGACCCTCGGGCCCCTCCTCCACCCCACGTGGTGCTGCCCCTGCGGAGGGCCAGACCCCCCGGACCCCCTCCACCACCCAGGTAACTCTCGCCCCTAGTGCTGCCCCCCAATATCGGCCAGTTCTGTGGAACTACACGAGGTAGATGTCGAATTCGGACGATCTCAAAGCACTTCTGAAGAACGCATACGGAGGCCTTTAAAGGGGAACCGTCAAGCTTGGCTATTTTATAATATCCCGGAAGAGAGATCTGCTTTGTTCTTCGCGTGCAGCGAAAAATCCTGCGTCGGAAGCAAGTTTCTTAGATTTTAAAAGAGCTTAGTCTGACGGTTCCACTTTCACTCAGACGCTAGAGGCCATCTCTTGTGGCTAACATCTCCTCTCTCTCTCTCTCTGTCTCGCCCGGTTACGCTGAGAGGGTCAAATTTCTCCTGTGGCTCAGAGGAAAGCTTTAGTAGTTGTTGCTTCAAACACAAATGAATAATAAATCATGTAAATCATGCAGAGGTTTCAGAAGAGGATTTTTAACAAATGTGTGCACTCTAGAGCGCCCATTCTACTACAGTACACGGGTTTGATTTAAAGGACTCCTATTATACCACCAGGTGTGTGATTAGTGTGATTCGCCCTTCCAAGCGGTTTTAGAATCTCCGGTTAAAAAATCGCAAAAAGGCAATATAAAAGTATACAAAATATGAAATAAATATAGAAGGTACTCTCTAATATCACCTTAATATATCGGTGTAACTCAGATTAGGAGGCACATTATTGATCTCGGGGCCGATGCCGATAACATACTGTATATCCCAATACTGTATACCTGCATGCCTGACGCTGATCTCTGCTCGCTCCACGTCCAGATCCTGGAGGGTGGCCCCCTGCAGACGGAGGGCCCGCCCCCGGCCTCGTCGGGCCCCCGGCTGCCCCCCACCGTCTCCCCACGCAGGGCTCCTCCCACACATGACCGCTCTGAGAAAGCACAATCAGCCACAGAAGGTGGGTCAAGTGTGTGTGTGTGTGTGTGTGTGTGTGTGGTGTGGGTGTGTGTGTGTGTGTGTGTGTGTGTGTGTGTGTGTGGTGTGTGTGTTGTGTGTGTGTGGTGGGTGGGTGGTGGGTGGGTGGGTGGGTGGGTGGGTGGGTGGTGGGTGTGTGTGTGTGTGTGTGTGTGTGTGTGCATGTGTGTGTCTCTGCAAGTTTATTCTTGCCTATTCTTAGTCTATTAATTAATTATCTGTCTTGATAATGTGTGTGTGTATGTGTGTGTGTGTCTGTGTGTGTGCATGCATGCTTGTGTGTGTGTGCATGTGTGTGTGTATGTGCATGTGTGTGTGTGTGTGTGTGTGTGTGCATGTGCCTGTATGTGTGTGTGTGTGTGTGTGTGTGTGTGTGTGTGTGTGTGTGTGTGTGTGTCCCCTTCCAGAAAGTCTTCCCAAGCCTCGGCTGCGCATGAAGCCCCTCCCCCAGAGGCGGGCCGTCTCCGTGCACGAGGACACCCTGGCCATGACCCAAGGTGAGCGCCGTTGTCGCCGCCGACCGGTCGTCACGGCAACAGCTCCATCACTATCACACTATTACAACACGTGGCGCACTATCGCTGCGTTCCGTTCACCTCGGAAGTGGGGAAGTCGGAGCTGGGAATGACATCACACCCGAGTTGTTGACCGCGTTCCGGTTACAACAAGTCGGAAAACCAAAACTTTTGTTGTGCTTGCTTTACAGAACCAGAACCAGTTGATAACAACGTATTACGCTGCATTTTACGCATACAAACACCGTAGCGACATGTCCACAGATAGAAGTTGGACAGCGCTGGAGTGTACGACTGATTTAATGAGACACAAATAGACAGAAGTGCTAAAAAACCAGAATATTACTACAACTTTCACGACAGTTACTGCGCGGAGGAGCAGCCATCTTGGATTTCGGACGTTGGGGTTGCGAGATTCTTCCGACTTCCCGAGTCAGATATCCGACTTATCCGGGGGCCGTTCAAGTTGCAATTTCTGACCGAGAAGTCGGAAATTCCGACTTCCGAGTTCACCTGGAACGCAGTATATATGTACAGTAGCTGTATGTAGCAGCACACTAACTAACGAGGGGGTTTCACTCTATATCTGTGGCTGCCCCCCTATAGTCCTACAGCGGGGACTCTCTGCTGCTGCAGTGTTGGGTTAGTTTGTGGGCGATGACGTGGTCTCTGGCGGTCGGTGTGATCTGCTGCTGCTGCTGCATTGCATCCAGCATCCAGCTCACTGCCTCACTGAGACTTGGACTTTTTGGTTTCAGTTCAGATGCTCTCACACCTGCTTACCGACCCGGGAGACGCTGCAGTGGTTCACCCGAGCTACTAGTGACTGCACTGCCCCTGATTTATATACATTTACATTTACATTGACATTTAGGGCATTTGGAAGACGCTTTTATCCATAGGGACTTACAATAAGTACATTTGTTGAAAGAGCAATATATCACTGTGGTACATAAAGATAAGAATATAGAGTAAAGTATTTATATACATAATAACAAGTTACTACAACTATAACAAGTAAAAAGCAATAAAAATGCAATAACACCAATTTCTTAAAAAAAAAAGATAACTATTGTACTCTGTCTCTCTATCTCTTTCTGTCTCTCTCTCTGTCTCTCTGTATCTCTCTCTCTCTCTGTCTCTGTATCTCTTTCTGTCTCTCTCTCTATCTCTCTGTCTCCCTCTCCCCCTCTCTCTCTCTCTCTCTCTCTCTCTCTCTCTCTCTCTCTCCCTCTCTCTCTCTCTCTCCCTCTCTCTCTCTTAGAGCTGAAGGCGGTGCTTCAGCGGTCGCCCAATCGCCACGGCGCCCACCGGGGCCTGCTCGCCACGTGCACAGAACACACGGCACCAGCAGCAGCGGCAGGGGTGGAGCTAGCAGCAGCGGGGGCGGAGCTAGCTGCAGCGGGGGCGGTGCCGGCTGGGAGGGGAGGAGGAGCAAGAGGTGAGGAGGAGGAGGATGTGGTGGTGGTGGTGGTGATGATGAATGACATCATAATGGTGGTGATGATGAAGATGATGTCATCTTCATTTGCTACTTCTGGCTAAGTGGAAGTTATCCTGCTAGAACAGGGGTTTACTTAAAGTGGTAATCTCGAAGATTTATGCTTCGTGCTCTTTGGCGACACCTATGGTGAAAAGCGGTAATTGCATCCAAACAGTGTTGCACCTGGGCCACGCCTCCATAACCTTAACCATCACCTACGCTTATGCTCTCTGTTTAAATAGTACATTTTTTATATAATCATTAATATCGGGAAAGTTAGACTGCAGGGCCTTTGTTTTACACGATTGCCTACCGTTATTTCTCTAAGTTAAATTGAAGGGGGCCCCCCAGAGATCAATTCTAGCTGAAACTAAAAATCTCCCTCCATCTTGTGTCCCCTGGGGGCCCACAGCCGGTGACGCGGGGCCCAAGAAGGTCGCCGATGTGGAGACACCAGCCAGCACAGCGCCACCTGCAGGGGAGAAAAAACCCAAGGCACCGACTTTCACCGACAAGAAAGCGACGCCCGGCCACAAAGAACCCAAGCCCCTCCCCCTGTCAATCACACCAGCCACGCAGGAAACCCCTCCGGCGCCGCCCACCGCCAACAACTCCTCCCCCTCCCCTGCAAGCACAACGCCGGCAGCAGCAGCGCCCCCCAGAGCCACGGTGGAGAAGCACACGATGCCTCCGAGCACAACAGCGGGAAACAGCACAACACAGGAGAAGGAGAAAGAGGAGGAGAAGGAGGCGGGTGTGAAGGGGAAGGGGAAGGGGGAGGAGCAAGGGTTGCCGGCGGTAACAGCACAGTCGCCGGGGCTACGAACTGATGCTGCTGCGGTCCCCGGGCCCGAAGAGTAGACCAAACCAAACACGAGAGAGAGAGAGAGGATAAAACCAATCAAGCGTCGTCATGGGAGCCAACGTGGAAGTTTGTGATTGGTGCACCGCCGGTGACGACGTCACCGATGCCCGCACGCGGTTTGGTGACATCACCATGACAACTGGCGGCATCACATCGCGATCGCGGCAAGCTGGTGTATGTAAGCCGATCGGGAAGCCAGGTGTCATGTCGTGGTCCCACCAATTGGGGGCGGTGTTGAGTGTTGAGTGTTGGGTGGCTCTTTAAAGGTCTTACAAAAGCTTGGAGAGGGGGGAGGTTGGAGCAGTGGGGTGGGGGGTAGATGGTGTGGGGGGGGGGGGGGGATTCGGGGTCGGGGGGGGGGGCAAACCAGAGGTGAGTTCAGTTGGTGATTGATTTATCGATTTATTTTGTATGCTTCTATCAGTCCCGTCAAAAGTGAATGCTGTTGTTGAATGTGTGTTTTTGCGAGTGCAATCCCTTTTTTTGCACAATATTATGAAGTTCCACGGTGCATCGAGACGTCATTGAGCGAGCAGAACTTCAACATGTCGACTGACACACGTCAACAGTCTGTCAGCTTTTTAAAATTATTATTATTATTATTATTATTATTATTTTGTTTTCTATGAACCGACCAGAGCCATGGATCCTCTGCTCCTGCTGAGACCTCCACCATCCTCTGCCTCCACCTCTCCAGGGAGAATTTATTTTTTACCGTCACGTATATCTTTGCCTGCACGTCAGCTGAAATATGTACAAAACATATAAAGGGAAAACCACCAGAAATTATGAGCAAAAATGTTTTAACAAAAGAGAAAGTGTAAATCCAGTTTAAGAATTATTATTAAAAAGTTGATTTATTCGTGTCCTAAGTGGTTTGTGGCGTTAATGGAACCGAATACACACACACACACACACACACTTCCTGAGGTCATCTTCTCATCGTAGCAGAGTTTCTTTGCAAAGACATTTCGTATTATAAATGGAAAAATGTTGTTGGCTAAAAATAGATTCCATTTTGTTCTACTTTTTACCAACCAACCAACCGCACTAAACTTTTACTACAGGGAGGGAAAACAATTGTTATCCTTGGAGACCCATTCAAGGACACCATCGTAGAACTTTAAAACCATTTTGGAAGCTTTACAACAAACTGGATGTTTTGCGGCTCGTGTACAAAGTGTAAAAGCAACCGTCGTTCATACAACCGATCGTTAAAACTAATGAACAAAATGGACATCGAAAAGTGTCCAGTGACCAATGGGCCAATTGGCTGGCATGAAGAAAATCAACATGCAGGGTTGTGTGTAGGGAAGACTTAAGCTCACTTTCCAAATGATTTTAAATCAAACGCTCTCAGTCTGATCGGCCGGGATTAAACACACAGGCGAATAGATCCCTCGGGAGGCCGTGTATTGATCTTTCAGGAGTACTTAAGTGTGATCAATAGCATTCTTGGCAGGATTGCTATGCACGCCCGCCCGCACACAGGCTCTGCGAGACACTAAAATAAATTGGAATTCTAAGACGTGGTCAAGAAAGACTTCAACGTACGCGTGTCGTAGGAAGTGTCTAATATTTTAAATAGAAAATGGCACAGGCTACGTCAATACAATGTGCAGGGAAAGGCTAAAAGGCAACATTAGTAAATAGAAGCTGTCACACACTGAAGATCAAAATATTTAATCATTTTTACAAGGCAACCTGTATTCTTTTAATAGGATAAGAACATTCTGTATTTGAATTTTTACACCGGTAAAAATAAAAATCCTCCAACAACTCACAATCTGAGTGTAGCTGTTGAAAGACAATTTAAAATGATTTCAGTGCATTGTAATCACAAACCAGTAGTAGGAACTTTTTGGGGCATTCAGTGACAACACATTATTTTCAGCCAATTGAACCAGATGCAAATGCTTTCACAAACTCTTTGGTTTTCAGCATTGAAAAGAAGTTGTCTTGAAGGGGGAATCAGTAAAGCGCGGATCAGCCATGTCAATGTCATCAAGGACGATACAAATCATTGTCCAATGAATCAAAGAATTAAAAATGGGTATTCACTTTAAAATCTAAATCGTCTAAACATGTGTCTTGGGCCTTGTGAAGAACATACATGCATTACTTGTCAAAATTATAATACAAAATCGATTCATATGAGGGAATCGTAACCTGTAGAAAAAAATAAATCTCCAAATCGTTTCAGCCTTTTTAACAAGTCGCTTAGAAGCAACCGATTCACAGATGGCTCATTTGACACACACACACACACACACGCGCACACGCACACACGCACACACACACACACACACTCACTCCAGTGGTAATTACCTCACTATATATACAATACAATGCCATGACAAAAGTAAACACAGGCAAACAAAAATCACCTTAGAAGTCGTCACCCAGTGCACACACACGTATACAGATTTGGTCATGTGGAGAGCTCTGCAGGGCTACGCTAACAGACGCTCGCCGCGTGTAGCTTAGCCACGTCACACCGCGTAAATGTGGCATTCTCGCCCAATAAATTAAAATATATCACTCGATTCGCCGAAAATATACAACTCTGCAAAAATATATCATTTCTGACGACGCAAAACGGACAATTGGTTTTACATTCGCGTAGCTACACAAAAAGAAAAAAAAGCTTTGAATGTTTGCGCTGAGTGCATGATTGGAATGGGACTTGATTAATATGAATACATCGTGGCTTCAGCACTGCTGGAAAAAAGGCTTCACACCTCTCAGTTATTACAATTATCAACAGAACTGTAGTGAACGTTGACCACATCCGGCAGTCCTACAAGTGGGGACTAAAGCTAAAGTGTGAACTTAACGTATATAGATCAGTGTGCGTTTGGAATCGTATATCATATTCTTAGACTTGTAAATCAGAAGGAAAAGGCTTTTTTTTTCGAGACATACTGCGCGGAAGTGAAGGAAGACGTTAAAAACAAGGAAGAAATGCACAAGGAACAATAAAAAAAAAAGAGAATAAAGCTTCCCTGAAGACCAAACAGACGAATGAGAAAAACAGCCTCTGTGTTTTAAACCAGAGTAAGTAAGGCCCCTTAAAGAATACACACACACACACACACACACACACACACACACACACACACACACACACACACACACACACACACACACACACACACACACACACACACACACACACACACACACACACACACACACACACACACACACACACACAGCCTTGCATAACTTGGTCCCTTGTCTGTCATGGCTGACCATGAGAAATGAGTCTTTGTGCTGGCTTGTCTGCCAGGCTGTCCGTCTGTCTGTCTGTCTGTCTGTCTGTCTGTCTGTCTGTCTGTTCACCCATTGCATCGTGGGGTAGATTCTCGACCCGCAAAGTCTGGCTTCAGTCACACCAGCAGGTCCAGGTGGGTCCCGCGACTGACGACAAGAGCATGAGCGAGTGGGACAGACCCCCGACGAGAGAGAGAGAGAGAGAGAGAGAGAGAGAGAGATAGAGGGAGAGAGAGAGAGAGTGGGTGAACCGAGCTTCAACAGGAACTGTTGTGAACCGTGTTGCTCGTGAAAGGCCACTGTACCCACAACCACAACCACCCCGCATGGCTTGGCGTTGAGGCGTTTTCAGGCCCCAAGCAGCACATGAGCGCTCCGCCAGTGCAGTCGGTGGCCTTGTCCAGTCTTCCTGGTCGCAGAGCTCCAGGGAGACCAGACCTCTCTCCTCCCAGTACGTCTAGCCTGAGAGAGAGAGAGAGTTCCCCAACGGTTCCCACCTCTGGGGTGGGAGGGTGGTGCTGGGGGTGATGGGGTGCTAGAGGGTAGCCAGAAGCCTGAGGAAGGAGATGAAGAGTATGCAGAAGGACTGGCCCACGCCGAACACAAACGCCTCCAGAGACATCATGGTCTTCCCCGCCGCCTTGTACACACCAGCGATGGCCGCGCCTGCGGAAACAACGTGTGTGCGTTACTCATAGAGCTCAGTACAGACTGCTGGGGTTGTTGAGGTGGGGCCGGTCTCTACATGCATGTATGCTGCAGTGCCCACACAACAAAAACAAATGTGAAGTTGATATATGTGCACACATTTGAAATTGTGGTCATCAATGGCTAGAATGTTCTGAACTGAATTTGAATGTGAACAACCTATCTCTCGTCAATCTAGATCAAATAGCAAACATCTGGGCTGCTCTACATCTTGTAAAGTTAAGATAAGTTAGAACGTTATTACTTGTGCCAGACGTTGCTAAAAAAAAACCCCACCATAAGAATAAAAACAATAGAATAATAAATGAGTAATAAGTGTGTCGGCCTAATAGAATAACAACAAATCTAAGAAACATTTAGTTAAATCCTGCATGTTCAGACGGAGGAGACATCTCACTTTGCGACAACAAAAAGTGCTTAGTGGAGGCAAAACAGGGTGCATTGAGAGAGAGAGAGAGAGAGAGAGAGAGAGAGAGAGAGAGAGAGAGCTCTGTGAGTCATGCACCACACACACTACACCGTCACAAATAACAACACACAACACACTCACTGGTGAGGACGCCCCCACACACGGGCCCCACGACGCCCATGAGGACGATGCCGATGGGCATGAAGCGGGCGATCTTGTGCTGCCGCAGGGTGAAGAGCGCCAGCAGGGCGGCGGGCAGGTGGAAGATCAGCGAGGAGACGGCCGCCCACAGGAACACTCCGTACCACATCTCTGGAGAGAGAGAGAGAGAGAGGGTCACTCAGGGGTCATCATTCACACATTGATATTCATTTTAAAGGTCTCCTATTATACCACCAGGTGTGAGTGTGATTAGCCGTTCCAAGCGGTTTCAAAAACCGGTGTCATCTCCGGTTCTTGACATCACAAGTGGGAGTGTTGTCCACCTAGATGTATGCTGGATAGATCAGCTCACCAGCCTACCCAGTGGACTGTAGCAACTGGTAGGCTGATCCGTCCTGCTTGGAATGGCTAATCACACTATTCTGTAAGATGCTTCAGAGGCGATTAGCAAATGTACTTTGCCTTCACTTTTACTGTACTGGTGTTGTCGTTTACTACTTTATTATTATTATTTATTAAGAAATATACCCTTTGTAATGTACTTTTAAACATATAGAAGATTAGAATGTTGAGCTCAGTATAGAATTAAAACTTCATAAAATACCATGATTGGTATTTGTTTCAGTCACTCCACTCCACCACCAGCAACAAAACCACCACCAACAACACCACCAACAACAACACCAACAATAACACCACCAACAACAACACCACCACCAACACCAATAACATCACCAACACACAAAACCAACACCAACAACAAAACCAACAACAATAACACCACCAACACAAAAAACACCACCACCAACACAAACAACAACACCACCAACAACACAAACACCACCACCAACACAAACAACAACACCACCACCAACACAAACAACAACACCACCAACAATAACACCACCAACAACAACAATAACACCACCAACACAAACAACACCACCACCAACACAAACACCACCAACACAAACAACAACACCACCAACAATAACACCACCACCAACACAAACAACAACACACCAACAATAACAGGAACAGCACCACCACCACCAACAACAACAATACCAACAACAGGAACAGCACCACCACCACCAACACCAGGAAGCTCCAATCAAAACAAAGCTATGCTAACTCAGATTAGCATGAGAGCAGCGCGTCGAACATAGAAGCCGACCGCGCTGCTCAATAGTGTGTCTGTCTCTCTTCCCTGTTGTTGTTGTTGTTGACAGGAGGTGAGGAGGTAAGGAGGTAAGGAGGTGAGGAGGTAAGGAGGTAGGAGGTAAGGAGGCGAGGAGGTACCGGAGAAGTGTGTGAGGGCCGTGTGGTTGGCCGTGTGGTCTCCGTACTGTCGGGGCACCAGGTTCAGACTGAGGATCTGCTGCACGAAGCCCGCGTTGCTGCTGTAGTCTCCGTCCTGCATGGCGTCATACCCCCACTACTAGTAATATTAATATTAATATTGAATATTAATATTATTAATATTATTATTATTATTATTATTCGTAGTGGTGGTGGTGGTTAAGGTCCTCCTGCTGCTGCTGCTAGCGGCCTGGTGGCTGCTGGTCGCTCCGTGGACGAGTCGTCGTCGTCGTCTTCTTCTTCTTCTTCGTATTTTTTTTAGGCGGACAGCACCAGCGTTCAGGTGCATGACCGCCACCTACTGTACTGTGATGGAGTGTAGAGCACTGAGATGAGATGAGGTGAGATGAGGTGAGGTGATTTGAGATGGATGAGGTGAGGTGATTTGAGATGAGGTGAGGTGAGGTGATTTGAGATGAGGTGATTTGAGATGAGGTGAGGTGAGGTGATTTGAGATGAGGTGAGGTAAGGTGAGGTGATTTGAGATGAGGTGAGGTGAGGTGATTTGAGGTGAGGTGAGGTGAGGTGAGGTGATTGAGATGAGGTGATTTGAGATGAGGTGAGGTGATTTGAGGTGAGGTGATTTGAGATGAGGAGGTGATGAGGTGAGGTGATTTGAGGTGAGGTGATTTGAGATGAGGTGAGGTGAGGTGGTGATTTGGTGAGGTGATTTGAGATGAGGTGAGGTGATTTGAGATGAGGTGAGGTGATGTTGAGATGAGGTGATTTGAGATGAGGTGAGGTGATTTGAGGTGAGGTGAGGTGATTTGAGATGAGGTGATTTGAGATGAGGTGAGGTGATTTGAGGTGAGGTGATTTGAGGTGAGGTGAGGTGATTTGAGGATGAGGTGAGGTGATTTGAGGTGAGGTGATTGAGGTGAGGTGAGGTGAGGTGAGGTGACATGAGATGAGACAGAATAGAATATAACTTTATTAATCCCGAGGGAAATTCTTGCATAGCGATAACAACTCTCCGTCCAAATTGCGTTACACTAACACACATCTTTTGATTGCATCCTTCAATGTCTTCTTATCTTTAGAATATTTGGAATTTCTATTATTTTTCCATAGTTCATTGTATTTGTTTGCTCTTGTTTAATGTTTAACGTTCAATGTCTCATGTCATGCACCAAATCACCCGAGCAAATTCCTTGTATGTGAAGGTATGAAACCCTACTTGGCAATTATTATTATTATTATTATTATAATATCAGTATTATGTTACTATCCTACACACTACTTTATTCTCAGAAGTCATTTAACGCTTTGAGATGTCATGTGGACACTCTGGCTTTCCGTCGCCCCGATACCGGAAGTGACGTGTGGTTATCGTCCCGCCGCCGCCGCAGCTATAAAAGCGGAGTGACAGCAGCTCTCCACCGGACACAAAACATTTATATTTATACACGTTTATCCTCATATTCCTCTAGTATTGCCATGTGTTTGTGAGCAGTAAAGCTACAGCCGCGTTGTCTACGAGTTTATGTGTCAGTATTTGTCCCAATTGAATCAATTAAAGCGCCAATTAATGGACGTATAGTTATATTATAGTCATATTATAGCTATATTATAGTTATATTATAGTCATATTACGTTAGACTGCGTCAAAGATGAACTATTCTGACTACGACTCAGACGGCTATTCGTCTCATGAGGATGCAGACTACGTCCCTTCGGGTAAATATGTATAAATATATAAAATATATCAAACATCCAGTGCATCCATTTGATTATTGGAAAACCAGACTAACTTCTGTCTCACAGCTAGGACAACAACAAGAACAACAACAAGAACAACAAGGGCATTTCTGATCATCTATAATAACAGTGCTTCTTAAATGATCTTGTTACTCATGTACTCCTCCAAGACATGTTTTAAGTCCAAGCACCACTTTCACCATTCAGGGTTTTTCCACATCACATCTTGGGATGACTGGAAGTGGGAAAGTTTTGTCTTTAAAAAAACAAAATAACAATCTGGATGGCTTACTGACCTCATGACCTCACAGACAACATGTTGGTGTTCCTTCCTGTCTTGGCTGTTTCTGTCTTTTTAGCGTAGACTGTCTCCTTGGTGACTTCCTCCTTGTTCCTTTTAGACTTTTAGACATTTCCCAGTATCCCCTGCAATCCTTCAAAGTCAAAAGTCAAGTCAAGTCAAAGTGTTTTATTGTCACGTGTACATCACAACACAACAGAGGGCCATTCTGAACAGGGAAACTCTTGCGATGTGGCAGGCGACAGTACGTAGGAAGTAGGCAAAATAAGAGAGAAAAAAATATATATGAGAACGGCATAATATACAGTACATAATAAAGATAAAAAAATATGTTTGAGAAACCATGATCTATAATACTTACGTGTGTGTGCTGTTGTGCCCGAAGTCTTGTCATCACCAGATGTTTTTGTTCCCCTTATTCTGACTAATCTGACTCGTCCTCTCTTTTCCTCTAACGTGACCCTTGACCCTCGACCCTAAACCATTCTCCAGCGGATAACCTCAGTGAGGACGACATGAACGAGTGTGTCAAGGAGGACCCGCTGAACGAGAATGACGGGGTGCCCCAAGCCGCCGACGCGGCCGACAAGAAGAGGAAGATGAAGTTGACAAAGAAGAAGAAGGAGGGCGGCGGCCTCGGCATGCGGTGGGTTGGGTTCACATGCCTTGAAGACCCTCCTCCTCCTCATCTTGACATAACAACAAGAACAACAACAGCAACAATGGCGGTCATTGATTTGATGTGTTGTCGTGTTTGCCAATCATCCCCAGAAAGAGGAAAAAGGGAGTACTGAAAGTGGAGGAAGATCAGGAGAAGAAGGAAGGGGAGAATGATGAAGGAACGGTTGCAAACGAGAACGAGAAGGAGAAGGAGGAGGAGAAGGAGGAGCCAGGTGAGGAGGTGGGTGGGTCCAAGGACCTGAAACAGAAGAAGAAGGCGGACGATCTGTGGGCCAGTTTCCTGAGTGATGTCGGAACCAGACCCAAACAATCGGCGACTCCCGCAGAATCCAGCAGCACAGAAAAGGTACTGGGGAACCTGTTCTGTTGACACAGAAAAAACACATACAAACATCATAGATTTATTGATTGACACTCATTGAATTATCTTATCTTGAAGGTTTACGTTACATCTAAAATCTTTACTAATCTTAACAAAAATAGGAGACATGGCAAATCGTCAAAGCTATTCATTGGGAAAATATCTACATAAACAACTAGTATAATGTAATATCCATTTTCAGTACAGATATGTTGGGGGCAGCAGTAGCTCAGGAGGTATAAGAGCGGTTGTCTGGCAACAGGAGGGTTGCTGGTTCGATCCCCGGCTCCGCCTCCTAGCTAAGTGTGGAGGTGTTCCTGAGCAAGACACCACCTAACCCTAACTGCTCCTGACGTGTTGGTTGTTACCTTGCATGGTTGACACCACCGTCGGTGTATGAATGGGTGAATGTGAGGCAATGCTGTAAAGCACTTTGGATTAAAGAGCTATATTAACGCAATCCATTTGCCATTTATATGTGGGGAATGCATATGGTGAAATTGTTGCCCAGACTCTTTCTAGCTCTCCTTGTCTTTATGTATCTGTCTGTCTGTCTCTCTCTCTCTCTTTCTCTCTCACTCACTCTCTCCAGGCCCAGCCTCCATCGCCGAGGAGCCCGTTGGCAACCAAAGCCCCAGAGCCCGCCAAGCCTGCGGCGGCATCCACCGTCACCATCACCAAGGTGTTCGACTTCGCAGGGGAGGAAGTTCGGTGAGTGTTTGAATGTCCCCCCCCCCCCCCCATCCCTGCTGCCACTGGGGCGTATGAGCGTGATTAGCCATTAAAACCGTGACATTACGAATTGGAGTCCACAGTGACCTAGCTGTCTGCTGACTGGATCAGCCTCCCAGCCTGCCCGGTGGGCGGTACCAACTGGTGAATCGATCTCGTCCCACTTGTTGTTAAGTCACAGTGACCATTTTAGTGGACCTGCCGTGCTTCACTTCGTTTGTGGTTTCTAGCGCCCTCTACTGTACTGAGTAGAGAATGTCCTGTGGTGGCCGTAGCATTGCTACCGTTCTGACATTGCAACCCACTGACGTCAGGCTGCCATGGATGGACAAGGTCTCATGACCCATTGTTCTACAATAATTGAAAGAATTTGAAGTAAAGGAAAGTTGCCAAATTCACGGTTTATTTGTTTAATCTACCGGTATAGTACTTTCAGCCCTCTGCCAATCAAACATTCAATTATTACAAATAAATACATTAAAAAAAGTACCTTCTAGTCTAGTGGCGCAATGATGGCTTGGTTCACTTCAATACTTCAATAATACTTCAATAATAGTATTTCTATTGGTAACTGATTATACCAACCTTTCATATTATGTACCATATATTTATGTCTATGCCACGCCTGCCCACTAGATGGCAGTAGAGCATCACATTTCAAAAACGCAATCCACGCTTGAATGAAATCGCGTTCCTCATACACTCAGTCCCTGCTTTATTGTTTGCTGGAGCCAGCCAATTCTCAGCGGAAGCCCACTTTCCTATTTATGCCTTGAAGAGCTCTTGGCTCTGACTTAAATCCACTGCATAATGGATTTTATAATAGCTATATCCTGAGCAGCCCTGCTGGGCGCTGCTTGTGTGTGTGTGTGTGTGTGTGTTTGTGTTTGTGTGTAAATGCAAATGACTAAGTAATAGACTAGTGGTTATTTTCGACAGGTTATGAGGCCGATATTAATACCGGGGCAATGCAATCTCAGGTAGACATTAATGTAAAATCCTCACATTGAATTATTATTATTTTTCTCTGCTCGCCTTCCTCCATAACGGCGCCTTTATAAGGCCTCTTTGAACGACTCGTTCACACTGCGGGGGTGAGGACTCTGAATGGACTGTGAATATGTAACACAGGAAGTGATGCGTGCTGACTGGAAGGCCAATGAGCGGTTTACGGACGTGATTGCTTTAGCAAATCGATCGGATGAAGTCGTGGAACTCCGGGCTGATCAGAGAACAGCGTGCGGGTGGTGGTGGTGGTGGTGTGTTCCGGAACACCTGTGTGTGTGTGTGTGTGTGTGTGGTGTGTGTGTGTGTGTGTGTGTGTGTGTGTGTGTGTGTGTGTGTGTAGTGTGTTATGGTGTGTGTGTGTGTGTGTGCGTGTGTGCGTTCGCGTATGATGTATTCTAATATGTGATATCTTAAACGAGCATCACCGTCCGTG
>PIJE02001756.1:87716-104253 GCA_002895965.2 Coryphaenoides rupestris
ACCTGTCTCCGGTGGGCTAAGGAGCGAAGCTTAGGCATCCAAGCCTTCAACACACACCACACACACACACACACCACACACACACACACACACACACACACCACACACACACACACACACACACACCCGTCTGTCAAGAGGATATCCAGCGCCTGGCTGACCGAGGTCTTTGGCAGAGGCTGATTGGTTTATTGATCCCGCTGCTACACCTCCGCGCGGGTTCGACGCCGACCCCCACCTGACATGACATTGGGCAAGAGCACATTGACCCTTGACACCCTCCCCCCCCCCCCCCCCTGCATACACACACACACACACACACACATACAGTATATGGCCATCATGGTTTAGTGATGAACATAATGAGCCGATTCCCTTTCATCTGTATTTACAACAAACAACTTCAGAAACCTCATTCCTTGGAAAGGTGTGTGTGTGTGTGTGTGTGTGTGTGTGTGTGTGTGTGTGTGTGTGTGTGTGTGTGTGTGTGTGTGTGTGTGTGTGTGTGTGTGTGTGTGTGTGTGTGTGTGTGTGTGTGTGCTCGTGTGTGTTCAAACCCATTCAGCGCCAGACTCCCGTTAACGTTAAATTTAACGAGGCACACACATCCAATAAAGGACTCCCAATAAATGATGATAAAGTACTCCCAACATGGCTGGTGTGGAGTCAGACGGTCTCACTGTCGTGTGTGTGTGTGTGGGTGTGTGTGTGTGTGTGTGTGTGTGTGTGTGTGTGTGTGTGTGTGTGTGTGTGTGTGTGTGTGTGTGTCGTGTGTGTGTGTGTGGGCAGCAGAACCAACCAGTGGTGCGCACAGCGGGGGCGGGGGGCTCCCTCAGCACTAATTAAACTTAAAGTGTCAACCATTGATCGTCGGACAAAGTGGACCGCTGCCCCCCAGCACCAAGACCTCAGCTTAGCTTAGCTTAGCTCCTCGCTGCAACAGTATGTCGTCCGGGTGACGGCGATTTATGAGGGACAGGAATGATGTTTCCAATCTTTGAGTGCCGATACGATATGTATTGCGATTCTGTAAATATTGTGATAGGATATTCCGAAGTGGAAAAAAATGGCGGGTCAGTTTGAATGCTGTCCACACTACAACCGCATTTTAATCCAGCAGCAAAAGCCGCACTCAGAATGACACGTCTGCTCTTATCCCAGCTATTATGCAGGCAACGTAGAAATTATGAAACTCGTTCTATTAACCTCGCAATTATGAATGCTTGAAACCTGCTCTATTCTTATCTTTATGTACCACAGCGGTACATACAGCTGTCTCCTTCAACAATCTTTGTAAGTCGCTTTGGATAAAAGCAAAATGACCCGAATAACCCAAAATTTAAATGATGATTCATGCATTTAGTTGGACACCATGTGCTTTATTTTCTTCTACAGAACGGTTAGGGTTCACTTCACAGTTTTTTTTCTTTTACAAAGCTCCATCCATGGTGGTCCGTGGAAAGTAGCATCCGTGGTCCGTCCGCCTGTTGGTGGTGGGTGGGTGGGTCCTGGGTGTCTGATGCCAGACGCAGACGGAGGACGGATGAAGAGTTGGTCGTCACTCCGCCGCGCCTGATTGGAACGCCCCACGCACGGGGGGGGGAAGGGCGCGGTTGCGGGTGCGGGTGCGTTTTAATTAGCAAGTTGATTAAATCTGTAATCAGCGACGGCTTGGCAGCATTAACGATCTTGATTGGGGCGGTGTGAACGTTTTCGCCGGATGTCTTGCGTGCACGCCCACCACCACCACCACCACCACCACCACACAAAAATAAAGTTTGCTCTGAGACACGTCAACTTTTTTTTGTTGCCGTGCATATAAAGAGATTGTGTGTGTGTGTGTGTGTGTGTGTGTGTGTGTGTGTGTGTGTGTGTGTGTGTGTGTGTGTGTGTGTGTGTGTGTGTGTGTGCCTGTGCCTGTGCCTGTGCCGTCCCTTCAGAGCCGTCGTCATCCGCCGTGCGCGCGCACACACACACACACACACACACACACACACACACGGTAGCATCAGCATGTTTGTTGTGTACATTGTACCGCGGGAAACATATGGCGTGCTAATGGACAGGCGTGTGCGTGATGCTCGGCTGTCAGCAGCGGCACGCCAACATAGCATGTAGCCATGCTAATGGCTTACACAGCGTATATATAACCCATTAGCAGCGCGGGCTAATCTATCTGATGTGGGCTCTGCTCGTGTTGTGTTTGCGCTAATGCATTTATTCGAGTCATTATATGGTTTGCCTTGGTAGCCTCCAGAGAGATGTGTACAGCAAAGAGCCATAAATTCCACGATTCTTATAAATCAACCAAGAAATCCTTAAACAGAAATCATTAAACACACTTCATTTAGTGGGAAAAAAGCATTTTAAACGAGGCGGCGCGTCATCAATAAGACATTTGCGCAATTCCCACATCAAACACGCGATCTAATGAGGGTGTGTTGTTACTTTGGGTTCCAAATTGAGCACCTTCAGGGATGATGCCGTCTCCCAGGAAACACACACACACACACCAACACACACCAACACTACTACTGAGACACCTTCCTGTGTGTGTGTGTGTGTGTGTGTTGGGGGGGAGGGGGGGGGGGGACGTTTTGGGAATGCGATATGCAATATGGCGTCCCCCCAGCAGCTGGCTTCTCTCCCGGAGCCCACCAGCTCCGCGTCGGCCATAATCAAACTAAAACGATCTTCTTTCACGAGCGGGGGGGGGGGGGGGGGGGGGGGGGGGGGGGTGAGAGGAGGAGGAGGAGGAGGAGGAAGGTGGTGTCTAGCGGATCGGGAAAACGGACTAGGCAGCCGTGGCACGCCAAAGACCAACGCAGACGTCTCCTCCTTCTCCTCTTCCTCCTCCTTGGTCTTCATCTCACTGTAACCTTTTTAGCCGCTCACACTCTCCTATTAGCGTGTTCTCTCTGCCTCTTGGATCTGGTCCGTCACGTCACTGTGGAGTGGAGCAGTCTCTCTCTCTCTCCCTGTCTGTCTGTTTCTCGCTCTCTCTGTCTGTCTCTCTGTCTTTGTCTGTCTGGCTCTGTATCTCTCTCTCTCTCTGTGTCTCTGTCTATCTGTCTCTCTCTCTTTCTGTCTCTCTCTGTCTGTCTATCTGGCTCTCTCCCTCTGTCTCTCTCTCTTTCTGTCTCTCTCTGTGTCTCTGTCTATCTGGCTCTCTCTCCCTCTGTCTATCTCTGTCTCTCTCTCTTTCTGCCTGTCTCTGTCCATCTGTCTCTGTCTCTGTCTCTCCCTCATTCTGTCTCTCTCGCTCTGTCTATCTGTCCGTCTGTCTGGCTCCCTCTCTCCCTCCCTCTCTCTGTCGTTTTCTGTCTGTCCCTGTCTCTCTCTCTTTCTGGCTGTCTCTCTCTCTCTCTCTGTCTGTATGTATCTATCTCTCTCTGTCTCTCTCTGTCTCTCTCTCTTTTCTACCTGTCACTATGTCTCTGTCTCCCTCTTTCTGTTTGTTCTCTTTGCCTCTTCTGTCATCTGTCTATGTCTCTCTTCTCTTTCTGCCTAGTCTCTCTGTGGTGTCTGTCTGTCTCTCTCTCCGTCTGTCCGTCTGTCTCTCTGTGTATCTGTCTGTCTCCCCTTGTGTGTGGAGGGAAGAACCCAGGCTCCACAGCTGGCCATGTTAGCGGGGCAGCGTGGAACCAGAGAGAGAGTTGTGATGCGTTCCGCAGAGCAGGTGTCTGCTGGTGCTGCTGGTGCTGCTGCTGGTGTGGTGGTGGATGATGGAGAGGGATCCTCGCTCCCGGAGCCAGCAGCCCATTGATCGCTGGACGCTGCCGCGTTCCTCTCTCTCCCCGTCGTTATAATTCACACACTTCAGCGCGGTGGACGTGCCGCAGAGACGTGGCTAATTGTGCCGACTTGGCCCGGATGCGTTCTCTATGCCCGCCATCTTCGGTCGTGCCAGACGTTCACGCGTTGCCCGACATGTCCGTCCAATTTCCATCACTTTGGACATTTTGAAATGACACTGCCTGCCTGATTACTGATTATTCTGAGATTTGGTGCGGATCGCCTCTGTTCCCTGTGTGTGTGTGTGTGTGTGTGTGTGTGTGTGTGTGTGTGTGCGTGTGTGTGTGTGTGTGTGTGTACTCACCTACACACACACACACACCTGCGGACACAATCTGATAAACAATTAGAATTTCATTTGAGACCAAAGCATCATTAAATGTACGGACGGACCATGCTAATTGTTCATTGAGGATCATTAATTGCAGTTAGATTGCAGTCCCCTCGTTAGAGTAACAGGAAGTGGGGCTCAGGATTTTTGCAAAGTAAAGCTCGGTGTCTGGAGTTTCAAAGTAAAACGGGTACGGCTGTGTTCTTGGCCTCTTTAGTGGTGATATACTCTTCCTGGATGCCCCAGATGTCTGTGTTAGCTGACGCTCCCAGTATCTGCTGCACAGCGAGGGGCTCAGAGCTCGCTGTCGGGGAGCCCATTTACATTTCACCGAGCGCACTGACAAACCCACAGTTTCCACAGCAGCGGTTAGAGCGGTTAGTGGATAACCGTAGCTAGCCGAGCCTAGCACAAGCTACTAGCCTAGCGTCAGCCCCCCCCCCTTATTAGCCTGCTTACCTTCCATCCAATCTGATTTCTCTCTCAGGCACTCTCTGAATGTCAAATATGAATGCGTGCGCAAAATATGCTATTTATTCTAATATACTGTGTGTGTGGTGTGTGTGTGTGTTACATGGGAGAATGCGTCTGCAGCGTGTCATAGCGGACCCTCAATGGAGTGGAACCCAATATAAACAACATCATTAACTACAGGGCTGATTGTGTGTGCGTGTGTCTGTGCACGTGTGTGTGTGTGTGGTGCGAGTGCTTGAGACCATGTGACTCCAGGAAATTGAAGGAGACTTGGACATCGAGGTCAGCTTCCACACACACACACACACACACACACACACACACACACACACACACACACACACACACACACACACACACACATGTTTTCTGTCCATGCTTGTTACGGACATTTCTCCTTCCCGGCCCGACGTGGGTTCTTTCTATTTTTGCTTTAGCTAATTAAAGGCGGGCGAGCGACGGGCAGCTATTTTGCCGTCAAGCCTTCTCCACATATCTTTGAACCGTATCTTTCCACTTAAGGCGACGCAAAGGAACTTCCGCTCAGTAATGTGAGCGCCTCTCTCTCTCTCTGAGCCTCTCTCTCTCTGGGCCTCTCTCTCTCTGAGCCTCTCTCTCTCTCTCTCTGGGGCCTCTCTCGCTCTCTCTCTCTGGGCCTCTCTCTCTCTGAGCCTTCTCTCTCTCTGAGCCTCTCTCTCTGAGCCTCTCTCTCTGAGGCATCTCTCTCTCTGAGCCTCTCTCTCTCACTGAGCGCCTCTCTCTCTGAGCCTCTCTCTCTCTCGCTCCGTTGCCTCTTCTTCTGAGCCTCTCTCTCTCTGGGCCTCTCTCTCTCGGAGCCTCTCTCTCTCTGAGCCTCTCTCTCTCTGAGCCTCTCTCTCTCTCGAGCCTCTCTCTGAGCCTCTCTCTCTCTGAGCCTCTCTCTCTGAGCCTCTCTCTCTCTGAGCCTCTCTCTCTCTGAGCCTCTCTCTCTCTGAGCCTCTCTCTGCCTCTCTCTCTCTGAGCCTCTCTCTCTGAGCCTCTCTCTCTGAGCCTCTCTCTCGGAGCCTCTCTCTCTCTGGGCCTCTCTCTCTCTGAGCCTCTCTCTCTCTGAGCCCTCTCTCTCTGAGCCTCTCTCTCTCTCCATGCCTCTCTCTCTGAGTCTCTCTCTCTCTGAGCCTCTCTCTCTCGGAGCCTCTCTCTGAGCCTCTCTCTCTCTGAGCCTCTCTCTCTCTGAGCCTCTCTCTCTCTGAGCCTCTCTCTCTCGGAGCCTCTCTCTCGGAGCCTCTCTCTCTCTGGAGCCTCTCTCTCTCTGAGCCTCTCTCTCTGAGCCTCTCTCTCTCTGAGCCTCTCTCTCTGAGCCTCTCTCTCTCTCTCTGAGCCTCTCTCTCGGAGCCTCTCTCTCTCGGAGCCTCTCTCTCTCGGAGCCTCTCTCTCTCTGAGCCTCTCTCTCTGAGCCTCTCTCTCTCTGAGCCTCTCTCTCTGAGCCTCTCTCTCTCTGAGCCCTCTCTCTCTCTCTCTGAGCCTCTCTCTCTCTCTCTCTGAGCCTCTCTCTCTGAGCCTCTCTCTCTCTCTCTGAGCCTCTCTCTCTCTGAGCCTCTCTCTCTGAGCCTCTCTGAGCCTCTCTCTCTGAGCCTCTCTCTCTCTGAGCCTCTCTCTCTCTGAGCCTCTCTCTCTCTGAGCCTCTCTCTCTGAGCCTCTCTCTCTCTCTCTGGGCCTCTCTCTCGCTGAGCCTCTCTCTCTCTCCGTGCCTCTCTCTCTCTGAGCCTCTCTCTCTCTGAGCCTCTCTCTCTCTGAGCCTCTCTCTCTCTGAGCCTCTCTCTGAGCCTCTCTCTCTCTCTCTATCTCTCTCTCTCTCTCTGCCTCTCTCTCTCTCTCTCTTTGCTTTTTTTCTTTTTAGGACGTTGTAAATAGTAATAGTGTCATGCACACCGCCGGGCATAAGTTGGATGGTCCGGCCTATTAGGGAAGGACGGGGAGAGGGAGTTGAAATCTAAAGGGCTTAATAACGTTTGATCTGATCTTATAAGTAAAATATTCATAACATCTATTTTCATAGACAACACATCCCAAATCCTGTATGATCTTCCCCCATCGCCCCTGGCACCTACACGTGTACCCTGAGTCCCCTTAGGGGTACCTGTGTGTGTGTGTGTGCCCCTGGTTGAGGGTAACAGCTCCAGATGAAAGTGGAAAGCGTTGTTGATCTGGAAAACAAGATCGTTTTACACGCAACGCCGTCGTCGAGCGCTCGGCGAACACACCGACGACACCCTGGACCGGAGCGCTAAGACTGTGCTATTGCTAACGCCGGGAGAACACACACGAGAAGACTCTTACAACCCGCGGCGGCCGTGAAGCGGACACGTTTAACGACAGACTCCCGCAGATTATCACCACGGACAAGCAGGCTTCTTACGACCGGCCGCAGACGGCGACGGGATCGCGCGTCGGATCGGATCGGATCGGGACACCACACCGGTTCCGGTCTCCAGTCGTTAAATATCTTGACTTGTCATTCAGTCGGTCGTCACGTCGACTCCTCACCTCACACCGACGGCGGCGGCGGTGGTGATGATGAAAGTGCCGCTGCCTGTCTGCCTGTTTGTGTCACGCGCAGATAAATGGCTTCGTGGAAAAGCTGCGGCCTGCAGTGAGTCCTTTGGGGTTTTCTGAGTCGTGAAATATAAAAAGGAAAGTAAGAAGAAGAGGAATCCATTAGTAATAACATTCAGTCGTTCTATCAATACTCCACGAGAGACAGAAGATGATGGGTAGGAGGAGGAGGAGGAGGAAGAAGAGGTAGAGGAGGAGGAGGAGGAGGTGGTGGTGGAGGTGGTGGTGGTGGTGGAAGAGGAGGAAGAGGAGGTGATGGTGGTTGTAGAGGAGGAGGTGGAGGAGGAGGAGGTGGTGGAGGTGGTGGTGGTGGTGGTGGTAGAGGCGCGAGCCGTCCGTGGGATGCTATCTGACCCGAATTAATTTTAAAGTTGGAGAGAGGATGAGCTCTCATTTTAAAAAGACAGATAAAAGATGAGCAGAGTGAGGGATGGTTTCGGGCGACATGAATATAGAAGGGAGAGAGAGAGACGGAGGGAGAGGGAGAGCGAGGGAGGGATGGAGATATGAGAGCGGATATGAGGAAAAAGGGGAGGCCGCCCGAATCCTGCTACCGCTAGCTGCGGTCGATGATTGCTAAGTTAGACAGCGTTCAGACCACCACGCGAGCTTTCGGGCTTACCCCAGGCCGCCGGACACACCGAGGCCAGCGCGAGCATGAACCCTTCAGCCCACTGAAATCTAAAACACATAATCGATAACAAAAACTCGGAACGCTGATTCTGTGCTGTGTGTTGGTTTGGTCGCTGGTCGGTCTGTTGAGTGTTGTGCTCTGTCTTGGCAGTGTAGTGACTCGCGACGCAGAACCTAGCACACACAACACATCCCACACTACCACCCATGAATCTGAGACTCCACACGCGGCCCATTTCCTTGGGCTGGCACATCAACGCGGATTCTAGTGACAATATGCCACACACACACACTAAACCAGCAGCGATGCTCCGTGGAGCAATCCCTACTAAGCACATTGCAATGAAGAGTCCTTCTCCCGGACGAATGCAGTATAGAATGTGCGGCGAGAGACTTTAACGACCGGCCCGGGTGGGCGCGGCCCCAAAACCACCACAGTGACCTAACACACCACACGCACCACCACACGCACAGACCACAGCGAGGACAGCCGCACGCGCGTCTGTCACCACGGTACCCGCCACGCCAAGCTGTAGCCCGCATGAACACTGCATCGGGAGAAGCGAACGCGAAATGAGGGGGGGCGCATGCGAGCCAGTTACGAAGACGACCGAGGGGGAGACCGTTCCGCGAGACATGCGTGGAGTTCCCTGACGCGGGACGGCTAGCCTCCCACACAGCACACACTTGTCACCACAGAGCTGAGGCCATTGTGGTGCGAATGTGTGTGTGTGCGTGTGTGTGTGTGTGTGTGTGTGTGTGTGACTGTGTGTGTGATTGTGTGTGTGTGTGTGTGTGTGTGTGTGTGTGTGTGTGTGTGTGTGTGCGCGTGTGTGTGTGTGTGTGTGTGTGTGTGTGGACTAGACACACTTTCATGTCACCACGCAGACAGACCTTGTACCTTAAAATACATTTTCCACTATCCTCCCACATATCTTAGTTTCCTGATTTTTAGTTTGCTGGTAACAAGACGAGGTCTCAGTCAACAATTCTTCAACGAACACAAGAACGTTGAAAGTAATGGACTTCTGTTTCGCTCTGAAACTAACAAAATGCAAGATTCAAGATGTCTTGATTGCCGTGTGTAACCAGTACAATGGAATGCTTACTCCCCATTCACTCCCGCAGTATACTTCTAAACATACATTCTAAACTATTTCAAACAGTAAGTAAACGTAAGTACACAAGTACAATAAAAAGTGAGTAAGAGTAACTATGTACTATGGCGGGTGGTGCAAAAATGTAGTAAAGTGTCCGCGTGCAGCACAGTAATATGTTTTATAATAACATAAAAGATGGTGAATAGTAAAGCCACCGCGCATGTAAAGACGTGTGGTTCAAGTGTCTTCCGTTTTAGTTCTGTCGCTTCGTAAAGTTGTTCATGTGTCTCGCTAATCGGCCGTCACCGACCGCTCAAAACCCGCCGACGTCTTCCTCTGTGTATAAATAACGTCATGAAGAGGCGACCATCTCTCATTATTTCTCCATTCTTCTCCAAAGCGCGGCGGTTGGAGGCTCCACAGATTAGAACAATAGCGAATCACCCACACGCCATAGACTGATCATTGTTGTGTAAATAACAGAACATGACAACAAAATGACAAACCAGTTCACTCTATAACCAGTTCACTCTATAACCAGTACACTCTATAATGTTGTTGTGCTATTTTTGCCAACAACAACAACAACAACAACTAAGATATTTGTTGAGATTTGGAGCCAATCTGTTGAGGTCGATATTGCGATTGAATATTCCCTCTCTGACCTTGTGGACGTTGGTTCCCACGTGCCGACGGTTCTACCAGCCAGCCACCGCCCCGGGGAACCAGCCACCGCCCCGGGGAACCAGCGGGGAACCAGCGGGGAACCAGCGGGGAACCAGAGGGCTAGCATCGCATCTGACCTCTTAAATTAGAGAGCAGCGTTGTGGAGGCTGCCTAGTATGTATGCTGACTAGATCAGTTTAGCCGTCGGTACGGTACAGTCCACTGACTACTAGACCGATCTAGTAGTCGTACATCTAGGTGGACATTCCCACTTGTGATGTCACGAGACGGTAGTCACATGGCAATTGTGAAACGGCTTGAAATGGATAATCACACTCACACACCTGGTGGCGTAATAGGGGAACTTTAAAGAACTCAAACAGCTCCTGACGTAGGGCAGCTGGAGGCGGAGCTTGTTGTCGTGTTCATGGACGGCAGATGCAGTCGCTACGTCTACGTACGTACGGCTAACGGCTAACGGCTAAAAGTGCTCATGGTTGTGGATGCTCTTTAACTTTGCTTCCCTCTGTGTCTGTGTGTACGTCTGTCTGTGTGTGTGTGTGTGCGTGTGTGTGTGTGTGTGTGTGTGTGTGTGTGTGTGTGTGTGTGTGCGTCTAGGTATGTGGAGCGGAAGAACTTCCTGGAGCGCGTCGACCATCGACAGTTCGAGCGCGAGAAAGAAGTTCGGCTCACCAACATGAAGCGATGACACGGAGCCTGACTGAACACACACACACACACACACACACACACACACACACACACACACACACACACACACACACACCACACACAAACACACACACACACACACACACATACCCTTCACCAAGGGAACAGAGTGGACCAGATGTTTTGACGTCATGGTATCTCGTTCTCACCCTCTCTCTCTCTCTCTGTTGAAACAGCGTTGTGTGTGTGTGTCTCTCTCTCTCTCTCTCTCTCTCTCTCTCTCTCATCTCTTCTCTCTCTTCTCTCTCTCTCTCTCTCCTCTGTGTATTGTGTTATTTGATTGCGACAGGATGAGAAAGTGTGTGTGGTGTGTGTGTTTGAAACGACCACCTCGGGCCAGCTATAGTCATAAAGACAAAGTGTGAGATAGAATCGTGTCCCTTTATTGTGGACATAAAGACGATGTTTTTCTCCCTGTTATGTTTTCTGTTGTCATTTCCAGAGTCTTATACATATTCCACGCACTCTGGTTTCAGTTGTTCAATAAACATAAGGATGCTTTTAGCTGTTGGTGTCGGCACTGTGGTTGGTTTTTTTTCTCCACGAGTCAGAGACTGATTAATATTAAATAACTTGTGCAATATGGTGTGCTCGCTGCGGAGCGAAAATCACGCGGGATAAATCATGAATATTTTTAGACAACGGGTCATAAATTCTAATGATATCCTCCGTGTTAATTCACTGCGTCCCCGAAGTCTGATGGGATGAACGATGATGAATGAACTTTCATGGTGTTCATCTGCTCCGGGGAAGAAAGTCCTGACGGGAAACCACGCGAACCATCGATCCTCAAAAACTAACCAGCATGCGACCGCATCCATCACGAGTGTCTTTCCACTCTGCATCGCTTCCACCAGGGCCGGCGCAACGCCAAAAGTAAACACTGACCTAAAACAGAGCTGCCGATGGATTAATAAGTCGTACTTATTAAGCCCGGAGGCTACATGTAAATTAATTTGTCTCAAACCCGTAATATTCAACAGTTGGACTTGGACAAATGATGGTCACCTGCGTTTTAATTTAAAACATAAGGCAAACAGAACCCAAAACATGACTTGCACCCGGAGGGAGCGATTCAGAGTGAGAAACCAGCAGCGGCCCCGGCGTCCGGGTCCCTGGGGGAACACCAAGGAGCGAGCGTTGCTGGGAGAGGGGGATGAAACTGGCAACACTGAGTGCGTCAGATGCTTCAGTGGATTGTTTAAGGACAACTTGAAAATGAAATGGTGTTCTAAAGTTGAAGCCGGGAATCTGAGCAAGGTGATTAAGAATTGATAAATCCTCCTCCTTCATTATCGTCTAGCGAGGACCTCATCCAATCGCGGGCAAGAAGAGATGTTCAAGCACACAACAGTTTCAGTGAGCCAGCGAAGTGACACTGCTTGAAGATATACTATAATACGAGGCACGCCGGTTTTGGAATGGCCTCTATTTATCATCTCGGAGTCACATGACTGCGACCAGTTTTATCAGCAAAATGGCCGCCTTCCACTGCGTCACTGTCCAGTTACGCGGCAGGGCCCATTACTTCCGAACTCCTCCGGCGGCGGGTTTATGAAGTCCTCGCGTTAATAGCGTCGCAAACATTGATTGGCTAAAGCCGGGCGATGTTCCCGTGGTTGTCCACAGAGGATGGTTTGGAAATAATGTTCCCCCGATATATATAATGTATAGGCTACCCCTTTATCTTCTGCCCCCCTCCCACAGTTCACGCATTGGTACGGCCCAACTAATAATATAATATACTATCATCATTTAACATCATTGTTAATATTGTTAAGACAGTTTAAAATAGCCCAAGCCAAGGTGTATGTCTTTGTCTCGTGTTAACTTTGCAGATGAGCAACAAGTAATGCAATAATATAATAATAATAATAATAACTTACACTTGTAAGGCGCCTTTCAAGAAACCCAAGGATGCTTGATATGACTATAATGGTGAATGGATTGCATTTCTATAGCGCTTAGATATTGCACATTCCGCTGAGCGTCGCCACTTTTCATTTCAGTGCGTATCCTGCGTGTGTACGTGACAAATAAAGTTCTTGAATCTTGAATCTTGGAACATTATTGCCTCACGTTCACCCGTTCATACACACATTCAGGGCAACCATGCGAGGCAACAACAGCCAGCTGGTCGGGGAGCAGGTAGGGTTAGGTGGTGTCTTGCTCAGGGACACCTCCACACTTAGCTAGGAGGAGCAGGTAGGGTTAGGTGGTGTCTTGCTCAGGGACACCTCCACACTTAGCTAGGAGGGTGGAGCAGGTAGGGTTAGGTGGTGTCTTGCTCAGGGACACCTCCACACTTAGCTAGGAGGAGCAGGTAGGGTTAGGTGGTGTCTTGCTCAGGGACACCTCCACACTTAGCTAGGAGGAGCAGGTAGGGTGAGGTGGTGTCTTGCTCAGGGACACCTCCACACTTAGCTAGGAGGAGCAGGTAGGGTTAGGTGGTGTCTTGCTCAGGGACACCTCCACACTTAGCTAGGAGGAGCAGGTAGGGTTAGGTGGTGTCTTGCTCAGGGACACCTCCACACTTAGCTAGGAGGAGCAGGTAGGGTTAGGTGGTGTCTTGCTCAGGGACACCTCCACACTTAGCTAGGGGAGCAGGTAGGGTTAGGTGGTGTCTTGCTCAGGGACACCTCCACACTTAGCTAGGAGGAGCAGGTAGGGTTAGGTGGTGTCTTGCTCAGGGACACCTCCACACTTAGCTAGGAGGAGCAGGTAGGGTTAGGTGGTGTCTTGCTCAGGGACACCTCCACACTTAGCTAGGAGGAGCAGGTAGGGTTAGGTGGTGTCTTGCTCAGGGACACCTCCACACTTAGCCTAGGAGGAGCCCGGGGATCCGAGGCGAAATCGAAAATCTTCAATCACACACGTAAGTACCCGCTGGAACCCGCTCACGTACCTCACCTACCTCACCGACCCGTAACCCCGGAGGGCGCCGCGTACCTCCGGTTATCTGGGGGGGTTATCGGCCCCCCGGCTCTCTCGCGGTCTTCAGGCCCCGACCTCAGCCCCTCCGAGCCGGGGAACCGGCTGCTCTTATGTTGGGCGGCTTAACGGATTAACCCTTTACGTCGCCACGGAGACGCCCGGCTTTAGTTCTGACTCGGGTGCTTTCTGAGGATGTTTCTGACAAGACCTGGCTCCTGGCGTGCGCTGACACACACACACGCACACAGCACACACACTCACACACACAGATGCACACACACACACACACACACGCCACACTGCACGCACACACACACACACACACACAATCACGACACACACACACACACAACACCACACACACACATCACACTCACACACACACACACACACACATACACGACACACACACACACACACACACACACGACACACACACACACACACAACACACACAGCACACGCACACACACACACACACACACACACAATGCACACACACACACTCTCTCACACACACACACACACAGATGCACACACTCTCACACAGATGCACACACACACACTCTCGCTCTCTCTCACACAAACACATGGCTTTGTCTGTGTGTGTGTGTGTGTGTGTGTGTGGGCACACATGTGTTAGTCGAGTTAAACTGTCTATTAGGAGTTTGTGTACATACCATCTACTGGTCGGGTGTTGTTTCATGTGTGTTTTATGTGTTTCACGTGTGTTTGAGTGCTTCGGCGTGTGTGTGGGGAACAGCTCGAACAGCTCCTGACGTAGGGCAGCTGGAGGCGGAGCTTGTCGTCGTGTTCATGGACGGCAGATGGAGTCGCTACGTCTACGTACGTACGGCTAGCGGCTAGCGGCTAAAAGTGCTCATGGTTGCGGATGCTCTTTAACTTTGCTTCCCTCTGTGTCTGTGTGTACGTGTGTCTGTGTGTACGTGTGTCTGTGTGTACGTCTGTCTGTCTGTCTGTGTGTGTGTGTGTGTGCGTGTGCGTGTGCGTCTAGGTATGTGGAGCGGAAGAACTTCCTGGAGCGCGTCGACCATCGACAGTTCGAGCGCGAGAAAGAAGTTCGGCTCACCAACATGAAGCGATGACACGGAGCCTGACTGAACACACACACACACACACACACACGACACAGAATAACACACACACACACACACACACACACACACACATACCCTTCACCAAGGGAACAGAGTGGACCAGATGTTTTGACGTCATGGTATCTCGTTCTCACCCTCTCTCTCTCTCTCTGTTGAAACAGCGTTGTGTGTGTCTCTCTCTCTCTCTCTCTCTCTCTCTCTCTCTCTCTCTCTCTCTCTCTGTGTGTATGTATTATGATTGCGACAGAGAGAGAAGGTGTGTGTGTGTGTGTGTGTTGAAACGACCACCTCGGGCCAGCTATAGTCATAAAGACAAAGTGTGAGATAGAATCGTGTCCCTTTATTATGGACATAAAGACGATGTTTTTCTCCCTGTTATGTTTTCTGTTGTCATTTCCAGAGTCTTATACATATTCCACGCACTCTGGTTTCAGTTGTTCAATAAACATAAGGATGCTTTTAGCTGTTGGTGTCGGCACTGTGGTCGGTTTTTTTTCTCCACGAGTCAGAGACTGATTAATATTAAATAACTTGTGCAATATGGTGCGCTCGGTGCTCGCTGCGGAGCGATAAATCACGCGGGATAAATCATGAATATTATTTAGACAACGGGTCATAAATTCTAATGATAATCCTCCGTGTTAATTCACTGCGTCCCCGAAGTCTGAGGGGATGAACGATGATGAATGAACTTTCATGGTGTTCATCTGCTCCGGGAGAAGAAGGTCCTGACGGGAACCACGCGACCATCGATCCTCAAACTAACCAGCAGCGACCGCTCCATCACGCAGTGTCTTTCCACTCCGCATCGCTTCCACCGGGCCGGCGCAACGCAAAAGTAAACACTTGACCTAAACAGAGCTGCGATGGATTAATAGTCGTACTGATTAAGCCCCGGAGGCTACATGTAAATTAATTTGTCTCAACCGTAATATTCAACAGTTGACTTGACAAATGATGGTCACCTGGTTTTAATTTAAACATAACGTAACAGAACCAAAACATTGACTTGCACCCGGAGGGAGCGTTCAGAGTGAGAACAGCAGCGGCCCCGGCGTCGGTCCCTGGGGAACACCAAGGAGCGGCGTGCTGGGAGAGGGGGATGAAACTGGCAACACGAGTGCGTCAGATGCTTCAGTGATTGTTTAAGGACAACTTAAAATGAAATGGTGTCTAAAAGTGAAGCCGGGAACTGAGCCAGAGGTGATTAAGAATTGATAAATCCTCCTCCTTCATTATCGTCTAGCGAGGACCTCATCCAATCGCGGCAAGAAGAGATGTTCAAGCACACAACAGTTTCAGTGAGCCAGCGAAGTGACACTGCTTGAAGATATACTAATGATACGAGGCACGCCGGTTTTGGAATGGCCTCTATTTATCATCTCGGAGTCACATGACTGCGACCAGTTTTATCAGCAAAATGGCCGCCTTCCACTGCGTCACTGTCCAGTTACACGGCAGGGCCCATTACTTCCGAACTCCTCCGGCGGCGGGTTTATGAAGTCCTCGCGTTAATAGCGTCGCAAACATTGATTGGCTAAAGCCGGGCGATGTTCCTGTGGTTGTCCACAGAGGATGGTTTGGAAATAATGTTCCCCCGATATATATAATGTATAGGCTACCCCTTTATCTTCTGCCCCCCTCCCACAGTTCACGCATTGGTACGGCCCAACTAATAATATAATATACTATCATCATTTAACATCATTGTTAATATTGTTAAGACAGTTTAAAATAGCCCAAGCCAAGGTGTATGTCTTTGTCTCGTGTTAACTTTGCAGATGAGCAACAAGTAATGCAGTAATATAATAATAATAATAATAACTTACACTTGTAAGGCGCCTTTCAAGAAACCCAAGGATGCTTGATATGACGATAATGGTGAATGGATTGCATTTCTATAGCGCTTAGATATTGCACATTCCGCTGAGCGTCGCCACTTTTCATTTCAGTGCGTATCCTGCGTGTGTACGTGACAAATAAAGTTCTTGAATCTTGAATCTTGGAACATTATTGCCTCACGTTCACCCGTTCATACACACATTCAGGGCAACCATGCGAGGCAACAACAGCCAGCTGGTCGGGGAGCAGGTAGGGTTAGGTGGTGTCTTGCTCAGGGACACCTCCACACTTAGCTAGGAGGGTGGAGCAGGTAGGGTTAG
>PIJE02001757.1:9067-11567 GCA_002895965.2 Coryphaenoides rupestris
CAACATCCAGCGGCAATCGGGGAATCGGCACACGTTAGTGCCATTATCTGTAAGCTTCACGTGTTATCGTGGAAGTGGTGGCAGGGGGCGGGGTGGTGGCGAGGGGGTGGTGGGGTCGGGAAGGCCTGAATCGTCAGCCGCTGGAGGGGGCAGAGATGATGATCAGATGGCTTTACTCAGGCTTTAATGAGAACCCATTGATTTGCGGAGAAGGCACCGCGAGGCTTTAGTAGCTGGTGGCCTGGTGGGCCGCGTAGGTTTTTCCACCACGACTTGACCCCGGGGAAACCCTGGCGCCAAAACGGAGTCAGTCAGTCTGTCAGTCAGTTTATTTGGTGTTATGTAAATAAAGTCATAGTTATTTGCTGCCAGCGTCGCAGGGAAAAGTCCCTCCTTTGGAAGGACAACGCTGGAGGAGGTTTGATCCGTGCTGCTGGATGCCAACCATTCAGAGAGTGAAGCTTACAGACAATGGCACTAACGTGTGCCGATTCCCCGATTGCCGCTGGATGTTGTGTCACCGCCTCTGGCCAAACAAGATGTGTTACCGCCCCGGGAGGAGTGTGTGTGTGGCGGTCGCCAAAGACACGTGAGTCACGCTAAAAACACGAGAGCGGCGTGCAGCGCGGAAAGCTGCAGATGAGCTGTGATAAACCGCTGGAAGGGAGAAATGGCGCAGGGATGTGAGCGTAGAGCGACGGTTGTTTATGCGCTTTGGTTTGATGCGGACAATTTGTTTCCACAGTCGAGAAATATTGCAAGAAAAGAAGAAAAAAATAAACACTTAAAAGCTACAGCAACATTTCTCGGTGACTTGTGGCTTTGGCAGCTTCCAAAAACGCTGAAATCGATTCCTTGACCCCGGGACTCGATCCGCATTGTAACCTTATGCATTCCATACCATCTGCCCCTAAAAAATAATATGCTGGGATGATTAATGAGCTTTCCCTTGTCCAAGGAATATGATTGGATTATCTACCGAGTGATATATGCTCCCCTCCCTCCCTGCGGCCAGAGGCTCCATGCAGTCTGGCCTTCTTTGCTAATGCTAACATTGAAACTCACACGCTCGCATAGTGGGATTGACTACCACTGGGCCCTGGAACCCAAGCACCGCTCCGCTGGTGTAGGTTTCAACAGTACCGGACCGGCATGGGGGGGGGTGGAGCACTGGGTCCGGTACTGGTTGAGTGTGTGTTGAGCGTGTGTTGAGCGTGTGTTGGGGTAGGGGGGGGGTGTGGGGGGCTGCAGTAAATAGATTTGGCAGAGGTTCTGTCGTCCTGCCGCACTAATGTGTTGCATCTCTTAAACAATTAGGCGTCAGCCATTTGGCAACCTCCGATCCATCTTGCGCCGGAGTGTCTGGCAGCCGGGGCCAATCGGAGAGGGCCCCGACGGAGGTGGCCCGAGGAGGAGGAGGTTCCCGCTCAGGAAAAAAAAAAGAAAAAAGCGAATACCCCAGAGAGGTCACGGACCCTGGCCCTCGGTGAGGGTAATCCTCACATCCATCTTCCCTCCAAAGATGACAGATATGGCGTTTTAATCATGTTCGGCTCCGCGCGTTGCCCCTTCTTAAAGTCCCCGCGGGCGAACACGCAGATGAAGATGAGTGATTTTTTGAGTGCTCCCCTCTGAGATCCTGCGTACAGCAGAACACAGCAAGGTTAGCGGCAGGCGGGCGGGAGGGAGGGGGGTCGGGCGGGCGGGAGGGAGGGGGGCGGGGGGACGCGGGGTGGGGTCCCAACCATCCATCAAAGGCCTGACGGTCGACGACCCGAAAAAACAACGTCATGTTTTGTACGCCAGCAGACTACACGAGCAGAAGAAGAAAAAAAAAAATGCGTTGCTCCAGACAGCCGCCCCGGTTCGCCGTGTACGACAATACGGCCGTCGTGAAATGAACATGTCTCCGCTGACAGGGTGGAGGTTTAACCCGAGGGCACAATTTGGAGGGACCTTTTCACAGAGTCTGAGTCTCGCGCTGCCAGCCCCCCGATACACGAATTTGAATATGTGGGGCAGGGCTATAATTTTCTTAGCGCCTGCCGAGCGGTGTGGGCAACGACACCGGAGGAATACTAAACGTGGACGTGATGAATATTCACATCTCAATTCGGGAGTAACACGCTGTGAAAAGACGCCGACACACACTCACGGCACACACACACACACACACACACACGAGCCACACACACAGATTTTGTACACTGCCATACAAAGGATGCCGCATTACACCAGCAACAGACAGATTGAAATGCACAGGGGGGTGGGGGAAAAAAAACACACACACACACACACACACACACACACCTACGCGCATTATCTCACGCGGGCAGCACACATAATGGCTCCCAGCCGCTGCGTCTGCCTCCACTAGAAAGAGAAGACCCCAGACCGTCTAGCCCGCCGGAGACAAACACTACAAACAAACAAAAAACCTTCTTCACAACTCCCGCTTGAAAGTCGTCGCCCCATCATCCGTGCCCCCCCCCCCCCCCCC
>PIJE02001757.1:16567-21567 GCA_002895965.2 Coryphaenoides rupestris
AGGTTAGTGAACATGGTGGCATGGCTGGTGTGTTCCACTTAATTCAACCTTCTGGTGGTTTCTCACACAATTTGGAAAAAGCTGCCAGACAAAAAATATACTTACATAAATGCTGATCTATGAGCTAAAATACCATTTCTCTAGAGCGGACTTTCTGGATTTATGGAGAGCTTAGGCTTGAGTTCCCTTTTAATGTGCTGTCCATTACACCGGGGGGGGGGGGGGGTGGTGGGTATGGGGGTGGGGGGGTGGTGGGTCATGTTTCAACCCAGTTAATTCAGCACCTTAAGTGGAACCCGATCGGCTCGGCAGAGTTCCCTTCTCCTGCCCTTCTCATTCATGTGCCGGGTGCCTCGGCCGGAGGTGTGTGTGTGTGTGTGTGTGTGTGTGTGTGTGTGTGTGTGTGTGTGTGTGTGTGTGTGTGTGTGTGTGTGTGTGTGTGTGTGTGTGTGTGTGTGTGTGTGTGTGTGTGCGCAGGCCGGGCACCTGGACCCCGCTGCTAGCACCCACCGTCGCTGGTGGGTGGACCGAGGTTTGCTTAAGGCTCGCTTTTTGCACAGGTTGTTTTTTTTTCTGTCTTCTGGTTTGATGCTTTTCGGGCTCACCACCCCCCCCCCCCCCCGCCCACCCCCTCACCCCCGCACCATGCAACTGGTTTTAAATATCGACAGCATGCTGAGAGATGTGTGCCATGTGAACTTGCTCACCTCCAAAGCTCATCAATTCCAATTTGCATGTCAATTTACATCCCGTATTGTAATTAATGTGTTTTTGTGCCATAGCTTTGAAACATAAACAACGGTAATTGACTTAGTCTCTCTCTCTCTCTCTCTCTCTCTCTCTCTCTCTCCCCGCCTCTCTCTCTCTCCCCATCTCTCTCTCTCCCCCTCTGCCTGTGTCTCTCGTCCTCCTCCCCGGGGGTAATGAAGCACGTGTGTGTGGGCGGGCGGGATCGATGTGGGGTGAAATATGAAAGCGCGTCGTCCCGCAGACGAATCATTTCACAACGGAAATTAATTATCAGTGTTATTTTTGGAGGAGCCGCGCGGCAATGAGCGATTTCACAGAGACACGGAGAGAACAGCAGGGCCGGAGAGCCAAGTAGGAGTGTGTGTGCGTGTGTGTGTGTGGGTGAGAGGGAGAAAGAATGAAAGAGAGAGACAGAGAGACAGAGCGATAGAGAGACAGAGGGAGAGAGAGAGAGAGAGAAGTGCTTTTGTCCACATGCTATACTACACTAATGTGGGTCTGAAATAGAGATTGTATTCATAATGGTCAATGCATGTTCGCGATTCCTTATATGGAAGTGTGTATTCACATACAGTATGTGTGTGTGTGTGTGTGTGCGTGTGTGTGTGTGCGTGTGTGTGTGTGTGTGTGTGTGTGCATGCAGAGTATATGTACAGTATATGTGCACTTAACCGTGGCTATACTATTATCTGGGGTGGAATGGAAGCATGGAAGAGAGGGGTAGATAGAGGTAGAGAGAGAAAGAGGGAGAAAGAGCGACAGAGAGAGAGAGAGAGAGGAGGAAGAAGAGGTATGTTGGTCCATTAGCATGAAGGTGTGAGTCTGCACATGGCGACGAGGGGGAGGCGAGGGGCTACGTGGAGCAGAGAGAGAGGAACAAGTGGTATTTTAACCAAAAGGTCACGGATGGCTTCTGTCTTGTCTTTGTGTTTTAATACCCAGAATACCCGTCATTATTATCATCCTACTACCTCTGCAGTTCGTCTGTGCTGTGAGTGTGCAACTGACTGTGTGAGAGAGAGAGCAAGTAAGAGTGAGAGAGAGAGGTAGAGAGAGAGAGAGAGAGAGATGAGGAAAGGGTAACAAAGCAACTCAAAATATGTGGTGTGTGTTAACACACCCCCTCCCCCCCACGACACCCACTAGCGATCCAAAACTAATCCATTAATGATTCTCATTAAAAATCTATATGAACCACGAGTCTATCTCCTCTCGTCTCCTCTCTCCTCTCCTCTCCTCCCTTGTCTCTCCTCTCCTCTTGTCTCTACTCTCCTTCTTGTCTCCTCCTCTTCCTCTTGTCTCTACTCTCCTCTTGTCTCTACTCTCCTCTTGTCTCTACTCTCTCCTCTCTCTCCCCTCTCGTCTTCCTCTCCTTTATCACTCAACCCTCAGTCTCTTCTCTCTGTCTTTCTTGCTCCTCTCTCTCTCTCTCTCTCTCTCTCTCTCTCTCTCTCTCTCTCTCTCTCTCTCTCTCTCTCTCTCTCTCTCTCTCTCTCTCTCTCTCTCTCTCTCTCTCTCTGTCTCTCCCTCTCTCTCTCTATCTTGACAGCCTCTAAAACAATGGGAGCCTCTTTCAGACTGGGGGTGTGGGGGTGTGTGGGGGGGTTGCTGGGAGTGGGGTCTCTATATATGCAGGTGTCCGTGAGGCTCATTAAAGCGGCTGGGCTATCAGCGGGCCCAGGGTGCTGCAGCAGAGATACAGCCATTAAGCAGATGTTCATCTGTTGTTCTGATCTTTAATTACGGCGCTTCGGCTCCGCCAGACGACAGAACAATAGCACCGAGGTGATATTCATTCGAGGCGGCTTACGCCTGCGGTGCCCCTGAGCTCTGTGGCCGTCCAGGTCAACGACGAGCGCTTTGCGGCGGCGGGGAAAGTGGTTGTTCTGGTCTTGTTGTTGTTGTTGTTGTTGCTATTATGTGCAGGAGTGAGTGTGTTGTGTGCGGTTGTGTTCCGTGAGCGAAGATAACAGAGACAGGACAGAGAGACAGAGAGGCGATTCAGCCTCTCAGCACCTCAGCATAAACATCGCTTATTATGTTTGCTGTTTGTTGCCACGACGAGCACCGCGCTGCACGACGTATAACTTTACGACGCGAGTGCAGACCCGGCGCACACACACACACACACGCACGCCCACACCACACACACACGCACACACGCACACACACTGTGACGGGGGGGGTAGGGTGGGTGCTGAAAGGTGACATTAGCCGAGGAGACAACAGAGCCCGCCAGCACACGCCCAGCGCAGCATTAAACCACATCCCGGTTTAATCACGCGCTCGCATCGCTAGACCCTTGAGCTCCGAGAGGAGGAAAAACGTTTTCAATTACGTGCGCGCGCACACACACACACACACATATAGACACACACACACACACACAGATACACACACACACACACCACACAAACTCGCAGACAGGCACACACACACACACACACACATGCAGCAATTACCGGAGATGCAGGCTGCTGCTCTCCGGTGCCTGACCTTCAAGCAGGGCAAGCTGGGAAATACTTTTTTCCCCCAAACAAGAAAAAACAAAGATCGAAAGAAAGAAAGAAAGGAAGAAAGAAAGAAAGAAAGAAAGAAGGAAAGAAGGAAAGAAGGAATGAAGGAAACAAAAAGTAAGAAAGAAACAAAGAAGAAAGACAGAAGGAAAGTAGGAACGGTAACAAGGCCATTGCGGTGCAGGCACGTTTGAGTGGCAGCTTGTAATTACAGAGCGCCGAGATGCAATGCAAACGGCAAAGAAATAAAGAAAGGAAAAGAAAGAAAAGAAAGAAAAAGTCGTTAAAGACGAGAGAGAGAAGAAAAAAAAACAACACGAGGAATTTAAAAGGAGGCCGGCAGGCGGACAGACGGGCAGACGGGGGCAGGACGGACCGGCGAGGTCAGAAGCTGGAGGGCCGTGCGCCTCACTTAGCTTTCTATGTAGCACGCTAGGCTACCGATTTACAGACTAGAACAGGAGACCTTGTTAAACCAGCAGGTTTACCCAGCGGGATGCAAGCAGCATTAGCGCACGTTGCTGAAGCATTTTTTTTTTTATCGTTGCCAACGTGATTTGAAATAAACCAGAAATGACTTTGATATATACAAACAGTGTACTGGGGGAAGGTTGTTTAGGCGTACGTGTTGTATGAATGAAACTTTAACAGCTAACTGGCGCAGATGTTGGGTTTGCAACGTGTCTGTTGAGTGATAAATCCACGCTAAGTTAGCACATCATTCGTCTTAAAACGATAGCTAATATATGAGCAAGCATGACGTCAGTATGGAATGAGTTTAAACATTCAACATACATCTGTGCTGGTGTTGTGTGTGGTGTGTGTGTGTGTGTGTGTGTGTGTGACTTTGCTCAAATTCCTGTCTAGTGTTTGTTGTCACAGTCACGGTGAGTCAGGCGTGACTGCCAGCGCCAACATTTCCGCTCAAAATTTTTAGAGTTCGCGACCACCCAACAAATCATGATGGACTATCACAACTGAGAGAGAAGAAGAGGAGAGAGAGAGAGAGGAGAGAGAGAGAGAGAGAGAGAGAGAGAGAGAGAGAGAGAGAGAGAGAAGGAGGTTCGGAAGAGAACACATACCACACACAACACACACATCACACACACACACACACACACACACACACACACACACACACACACACACACACACACACACACACACACACACAAACACACAAAGAGTGAAAAAAGAGTGAGAAAAAGGAGACAGACAGAGAGAGGGAGAGAGAGAGAGAGAGAGAGACTAAAATGGTCGAGCGATGAGGATGGTGATATAAAGTGTTTGCAAAGGAAAACACTTCAATCTGCTGTCTCTTTCTACCACACCTCTTACCATTCCTCTGTCCACTTCCGTCACTCTCTCTCTCTTTCTCTCTGTCTACCTCTCTCGAGGGAGTGGACAAGGAGGGAGAGAGATAGAGAACCATGGAGATGGAGAGAGGGAGAGGGTGGGATGGGAACACAGAGAGGGAGAGGGTGAGGGAGAGAGAGAGAGAGAGAGAAAGAGAGGGAGAGAGAGACACACACACACAACCATCCATGTGAGTTGTAGAGCGCAGCAGCAACGTGAGGCAAACAAGGGAGCAGAGAAAAACTAAAGTGGTGGAAAAACTGGGTTAGACTTGGGCACACTTCATAAGAGAGGTTATGATGAGGGCTCCCCAGCTCAGAGCTCGTAAAAACCAAACGCATGTGTGAGTGTGTGTGTGTGTGTGTGTGGGTGTGTGTG
>PIJE02001757.1:29067-36567 GCA_002895965.2 Coryphaenoides rupestris
CGTACACCCACACACACACACACACACACACACACACACACTCACACATGCGTTTGGTTTTTACGAGCTCTGAGCTGGGGAGCCCTCATCATAACCTCTCTTATGAAGTGTGCCCAAGTCTAACCCAGTTTTTCCACCACTTTAGTTTTTCTCTGCTCCCTTGTTTGCCTCACGTTGCTGCTGCGCTCTACAACTCACATGGATGGTTGTGTGTGTGTGTGTGTGTCTCTCTCTCCCTCTCTTTCTCTCTCTCTCTCTCTCTCCCTCACCCTCTCCCTCTCTGTGTTCCCATCCCACCCTCTCCCTCTCTCCATCTCCATGGTTCTCTATCTCTCTCCCTCTTTCCCTCTCTGTGTGTTCCCATCTCTCTCCCTCTCTCTCTCTTTCTGCAGGGTTCCTTGAAGACAGACAGAGAGAGAGAGAGAGAGAGAGAGAGAGAGAGAGAGAGAGAGAGAGAGAGAGGAGTCCCGTCAGGTGCCTGGGGAGCGGTGAGATCAGAGGCGGGACAAAGGGGCCGACTGGTGACTTACTGTTCTATTCTGGAACGGCTTAAAATGGAATCCCTTATAGAGTGGGGGACATCACATTCTTCTCCTCTCCAGCCTCCCCCACCACCCCGCCCTCCCACCACCCCGCCCCCCCCGCCCACCACACCCCTCTCCTCTCTCCAGTTCTTTCACTCTTTCAATCCGCTCCTATTGCCTTCCTCTTTGTCCCCGCCACCCGCCCCCCACACACACCCCCCCCCACCCCTTCTTTTTGTCCACTCTTCCCCCTGATCCTGTGCTCTCTCCATTTGTCCCTGGTTGTGTGTGTGTGTGTGTTGTGTGTGTGTGTGTGTGTGTGTGTCTTTGGGGAAGGGATGGAGTGGAAAGGGGGGGGTGGAGGGTAGGGGGTTGGTAATGACCAGTTTTGTCAGTGTGGCGGGAGAATCTGCCGGCTGAATCGTGAGCGCCAGGGGGGAGGGGCTTATGTGTTTACGGCTCAGCCGTCGGACGCAGCCACCCGTTAAAACGGGAATACTTGTCGGGTTCGTTTTTTTTTTCCTCCCCTTTTTTTTCTCTTTTTCTAAAAAGCGCCCAAAATACAAATAATACAATGAAGGGGTTGCTTTGAAACACAGATCTGAAACTCTCCCCAAGTATGTGTGGTTTTACGTGGTGGTTTTCGGTTTACTCCGGCCGCTCAACGGTAACGTTCTCCAGCCGCACACAAAGGTTCCGATACATTAAGGACACAACACATGAAAGCTAGCCGGCGAGCGGGGCGATCCACAACGGAGAGGAATTCAGACACATGAACTCCGCTTGTCCGAGACGGAATAATGGCCTCCTTTATCGTCGTACCACCGGAAAAAAACTCCCCGGGAAACAAAGAACGGAGTTCAAACTATATCGTTTACGTCTTTTTATTGCAGCGCTTTATTTCCCCTCTTTGAAGCGATGAAACTTTTTCTTCTCTGCGTCTCCTGGAACAGAGAGCGCAAAAGAGAGAGAGAGAGAGAGAGAGAGAGAGAGAGCAGAGAGAGGAGAGAGAGAGAGCTTCAGAGGAGCAGTCAGGGGTGTCCCCACAAAGCCATATCTTTTATGAAGGAACGATCACCTTTCCAGGCCTGAGGGTGTGCTGAGTCTCTCCTTCTCCTCCACCTTCAACACTCTCCATTCACCCTCTGCCTCTCCCCCACCACCACCAACCGGTCCTCCTCTCTGTCAGCACGCCGGTTGCTGAGGCGTCTGCATGCTTCCGCTTTTTCCGAGAATCGCCAAATTGCTGCGAGCGCCTTCGAAGTGGTGCCGATTTGTTGCACCCTGGAAACCCTCCCGAGGAGTTGTTCTTTTGCTCCATTAAGCGCTGAAAGGATGTAAATATGTATCCCCCCCCCCCCCCCCATAGGTTCCAACGGATGATAAAAGAGCGTCTGCATCGTCGTGAAAAAGCAAAGCGAGCACCTGAGCCGTCGGGCCCGGCGGCGCAGGAGCCGGGCGATAACTAGCCGGCTAACCATTAGCATCTGTCAGCGGGAGCAGCAGGAGAGTGGGAGCAGGTTAACTCATTAATTCGGCGGGGCAAGTTTGGGGGGTGGGAAGGGGGGGGGGGGGGGGGTTATTAATTACCTCCGGCCCCCGTCGCTGACACTAAGACACACGGCGAGCGGAGAGCCCATCGGGGTGATGGATGAGGGACACACACAGGCGCACCGAAACTGATCACCGTGATTGATGACGCACACTCGCCACCTGTCTTAACCTTGACCTGGCCGCGCACCAATGAGGAGCGCGGCTTGTAGCGTGCGGGGCGGGGGGCTCTCTGGTCCAGCACGCCGATTCCCGGATGATTCCGATGGATCCGGATGACACACACACACACACACACACACACACACACACACCGTTGTGGGGGTGCCTTGCTTTGCTTGTGGTGAGGAGGACAAAAAAAGCACAAAGCAAAAAGCCACAAAGGCTAACCACGCTGCCGATAAACAAGTTAACCTGGCTGGCACATCGCGCGCGCCGTTGCTAATGGTGTGAGCGGTTCCAGGGGGGGTTAGGGGTATAGGTAACCAGTTGCCAGCAGCAAGTCGGCCGATAGATGATTTATAACTGTGTTTTCATCAGCAGCAGCCATCCATCATCATCCCGTAGCGGCCCAAATATAGTGCTGCAAATGAAAGCATCTCCACCTGACACATCTGAATACCCGCCAAATAATAATACCAAAGTGACCCCCCTGCTCAGAAGTGCTCTGGGTGGGCACGGACCACAGCTCTTTAAAAACCCATTATTATTGTGTATGACTAATCTCTGTAAGGAACTTTGGCCGATGCCGAGCGCCGCGGTGCCCACCATTGTAATTATTTGAATTATATAACCGAAAACATCGCTATATATTGTTCCACGGGGCTTCCTCCGGCGTTCACGTTGACACGTAGGCCCCAAATGTTACTCTTGTCATTAGGAACTGGGTGAAGAATGGCGGAACCGAGGGACACAATGCTCTGTGTGTGTATCGCCGGCATCTCGAGTGGTGTTCCAGAGCACACAGGCCCACCACTCCCTCTGAACCTGGAATGTAGCGCTACAACGAGACCGTGGCTAACAAAAGAGACGGGGGAGAGAGAGAGATGGAGGGAGAGGGGGGGAGGAGAGGGGGGAGAGGGAGAGAGAGACAGACAGACAGACAGACAGAGAAAGACAGCGAGGGAGAGAAAGAGAGTGCAGACAGTGAGAAAGGGACACAGAGAGGCAGAGAGAGAGGGACAGAGAGAGAGAGAGAGAGAGAGAGAGAGAGGAGCGAGAGAGAGAGGGACAGAGAGAGAGAAAGAAATAGAGAAAGAGAGAGAGCGCAGACAGCGAGAAAGAGACACAGTGAGAGGCAGAGAGAGAGGGACAGAGAGAGAGAGAGAGCGCAATAGGTCTGAACTGGCAGAGAATGAGGCAGAGACAGGCATGGAAAGGGATACGTGAACACCAAAGGGGTGGACATGAGTGGGAGTGAAGACAGACAAAGAGGACAGACCCTGAACAGAGAAGCACAATGGCACAAAGTGTGCTGAAAGAGTGTGTGAGAGAGAGAGAGAGACAGCGAGAGAGAGAGACACAGCCAGGGAGAGGGAGAGAGAGCGATTTTACACAGATCCATCTTTATGTGGTGAAAAAGTGCTTGACTCGCCCACAGTGGGAACTCCAGATCCATCTCACCGTGCCCCCCCCCCCCCCACAACACCACACCAGTGCCCGCATCCAGTGACAAGCCGCCGCCCACCCCCCCTCCCCCCACCCACCGGCCGCTGGGCGCTGTGCCAAGCCTGCCCAGCGAGACCTTTAGTGACCCCAGATCCAGCACAGCAGGTGGGTAATAGACAACACCACCACCGGGGGGACGGGGGGGCAGGGGGGTGGGGGTGTGTTTGGGGGGGCAGGGGGGATGCTAGGGGGAAAATACACGCACACTTAAAGTGTCACGCCAGCGAGACGCCCGCGGCCCACCTACACACACACGCTGTAAAGTGTATGCACACGCAGACAAAAAAAAAAGCCCTTCAGGCGCCCTCTGCACGCTTTCGAGCTATAGGGTGTACATCTACACACACACACACACACACACACACACGCATGCATGCCCGCACACACACATGCGTGCCCGCTGGACTCACGCGGGGGGGGGGGGGGGGGGGGGGGGGTGAATCGCTGGGAGGACAGGGGCACAGCAGGGATGAGAGCTGGTAAGCAAACTGAGAGTCAGGATGTTTTCACCCTCCCGGTCCTACAAGGACACAGAGGGGCCACAGGCTCTCACACAGCAGGGGAGGGGGCACGTGTGTGTGTGTGTGTGTGTGTGTGTGTGTGTGTGTGTGTGTGTGTGTGTGTAGTATGTTTATGTGCAAGGTAGAACGTGTAATATGGCTTCCTGCCATTGTTTACCATATCAAAACAATCCCAAAAACATTGGGGGAAATCGTTAGGGTGTGTGTGTGTGTGTGTGTGTGTGTGTTTGTTTGGTTATAGGGGGGCGCCGGTAGATTTAGGGAGAATGGAGCCGGAAAAAGGTGGGGTGGGGGGGGCCAGTGTGAGGTGTGTGCGGGACTACAATACACACACACACACACACACACACCGAGAATAGACGCCGAAGGAAGCGATAGGGAAGTGGTCTCAATGGGGCCACAAATCTAACATAGTAAACAAGTGTTGTAATGTGTGTGTGTGTGTGTGTGTGTGTGTGTGTGTGTTGGGGGGGGTGAGACGGTAGCGCTCACACAATGCAGACGACTGCGTTCACACACACAGACACACACGTAACACAATGCACCCATTGTCTTTACATTATCATCCCTGTCATCAGCATCACCAGCGAGACACGTGCACCTGCGACCTGTCGAGGTAAACAAAGCAACAATAAACAACCCCCTGGATGTCGTCGTAAACCACACACACACACGTTGACACCCCCCCCCCCCCCCCACGAGTCACCAACACTGATAAATACCAAACTACCGTACTAAACTTCAACAGAAGCTCTCCTCGTCCTGCTCCTCCTCCCAGGCCTGCAGCTAGACAACACAACACCACAGCAAGCGGTGTGTGACCTGGACAGACACACACACACACACACACACACACACCCTCCATACACAAGACCCCCCCCCCGGCAACGTGGCTCAGAGAATAGGCCTATAGGTCTGAATAACGCCTCTTAGTTCAGTTGAGTTGTGTGAGTTTAGAGTGTGTGAGTGTGTGTGTGTGTGTGTGCGTGTGTGTGTGTGTGTGTGAGTGAGTGCTATTTACTTCCACTCCCATATCGCATGTCCCCCCCCACCACCCCCCACACCCTCCTCCTCCTCCTCCCCTCCTCCAACGGTCACGTGAGCTCACACGCTAAACACACGCAGGCCGAGCGCAGATCCAAACACCCGTGTGCACCTGTGGCATGTTGTCGATCGCGGCCTATCGGGCGTTTTGTATCTTTAAACCCCGACTTTGGCGGTTTGATTGGAAGGGGGCTCTGGGTGGGGTGAGGGTGAGGGTTAGGGTGAGGGTGAGGGTGAGGGTTAGGGTGAGGTAGGACAGGGAGGGGTGCAGATGAGGTGGTCTCCTTCCAAAGAAAAGTTATTTTTAGCTTGTTTGTTAAGGTAAGCCGTGAGCCTAGCTTCCAGCCGACAGCCTGTCTGGGGCCCGAAAAACACCTTCCATTGTGTGTGTGTGTGTGTGTGTGTATGTGTACGTGTGTGCGTGTACGTGCGTGTATGTGTGTGTGTGAGTGTGTGCGTGTGTTGGTTTATCATGATTTGAGCAAATGCAGTACAAATCACTTTTTATTCCATTTCATGTTGTTTCATTTTTGTGTGTGTGTGTGTGTCTGCATGTATGTTTCAGTCTGTCACATGTGTGCTTGTGTGTGCATGTGTGTGTGTGTGTGTGTGTGCGTGAGTGTGTGTGTTCACAGTGAGTATGAATGCAATCTACAATCTTGCTACCCAAGAGCTCATGTCGAGCCTGCCGTGCTACCTGTCTGCCTCTACTGTAACCTTTGACCCCTTTTGGAGGTCACCCACACTATTTTCCTTTCTTCATACCCCCCTCCCCCCCCCCACTCACAGGATTTTTTCACCCTGCCTCTCTCTTACGCTCTATCTCTGTCGAGGTCTCTCGCTCTCACTCACTCTCTCGCTTGAAAAAAATCCCCCCCAGTTTAGGAATGAGGTCATATGTTGTTTTGGAATGGATACCCTGAGTGAAGTTAAAATGGTGTCCACTTCTGTTGGCATGGGAACCCTCCTGGGAGGCAACCTGTTGCGAAAGAAGCCTGTGTGTGTGTGTGTGTGTGTGTGTGTGGTGTGTGTGTGTGTGTGTGTGTGTGGTGTGTGTGTGCGTGCGAGCCAGAGAGAGAGATTATGTGTGTGCACTCTTCTCCGCATGTGTCTGGTGGGTATGAGTGTATACATGTCTGCATCCTATCTGGAATTGTCTTGGGCATACCGGAGTGAGTTAAATAGCGCGTTGGTGATTGTGTAGTTGTGTGTGTGAGAACATGGCTATGTCTGTGTCCTTGCCCAACCCTGGGGCGAGTTGAACCTGACCATGTGTGTGTGTGTGTGTGTGTGTGTGTGTGTGTGTGTGTGTGTGTGTGTGCGCGCCTGTGCGTGCATGTGTGTGCACACGGTCGCGTGTGTGTGTTAATGTGTGTGTGTGCCTGCATGCGTGCATGTGTGTGTACGTGTGTGTGTGTGTGTGTGTGTGTGTGTGTGTGTGTGTGTGTGCGTGTGCGCGTGAGGAGGGTGTGTGCAACAGGAGCTCGGGGTTAATGGCTTGTGGGGAGACAGGGTTACTCTGCTAATGTGTAGCGCTTAGCCTTTTGGCTTTGATGTGCGGACAGACGTACAGACGCGGCGACGACGGAGGCGAACACGAGAGCCCCGGGTGTTCATCTGCATGCAGAGCTTTGAAGAAGACACGTCGTAACGTTGCTAGCGTCTGCTAGCGGTGCGCAGGTGGAGCGCCTCATCCTCCATGTTTTGATCCATCTGAACTGTTCCCCTCTTTCCTTACACGAGACGCTGGCGTGTCTTTTTTATCGTCTTTTTGTTTCTTCCTTCCTTTTTTTCTTTCCCTTCTCTCCCCCCCCCCCCCCCCGTCCCTCATCATCTCTCATTTGATCCTTCCGGAACATTCTGGCCCCGTGGTTTTATTTGACTGCGTGCCAGGCTCGGGGATGGGATTCAAAGACTATTTCTTTTTCTTCCTCTCAAAATCTAAGGAGAGATAAGCGTGGCCGTGCTTCCGCCCGAGTGGCTTTGATGCTTATCAGAGTCGGGCAAAAACGTTTACCGGGTGCACCTCTCCGCCTGTAATCTCCCAATATATCTCCTTCGTTTTGCTCGTCTGACAAGCAGCGTCCGCGCAGCTCTCGTATCTACCGTCGGTCGACGCGGTGCCGTGAAGAAACACGTGTGGCGAGTAGCTAAGGTGTTAAGGTAAGGAGCGAGTGGCGTCCGTATCTCTC
>PIJE02001757.1:41567-44067 GCA_002895965.2 Coryphaenoides rupestris
TCACCCACACTATTTTCCTTTCTTCATATCCCCCCCCACTCACAGGATTTTTTTTCACCCTGCCTCTCTCTTACGCTCTATCTCTGTCGAGGTCTCTCGCTCTCACTCACTCTCTCGCTGAAAAAAATCCCCCCCAGTTTAGGAATGAGGTCATATGTTGTTTTGGAATGGATACCCTGAGTGAAGTTAAAATGGTGTCCACTTCTGTTGGCATGGGAACCCTCCTGGAGGCAACCTGTTGCGAAAGAAGCCCGTGTGTGTGTGTGTGTGTGTGTGTGTGTGTGTGTGTGTGTGTGTGTGTGTGCGTGTGTGCGTGTGTGTGCGTGCGAGCCAGAGAGAGAGATTATGTGTGTGCACTCTTCTCCGCATGTGTCTGGTGGGTATGAGTGTATACATGTCTGCATCCTATCTGGAATTGTCTTGGGCATACCGGAGTGAGTTAAATAGCGCGTTGGTGATTGTGTAGTTGTGTGTGTGAGAACATGGCTATGTCTGTGTCCTTGCCCAACCCTGGGGCGAGTTGAACCTGACCATGTGTGTGTGTGTGTGTGTGTGTGTGTGTGTGTGTGTGTGTGTGTGTGTGTGTGTGCGCGTGAGGTGTGTGTGGTGGTGTGCGTGTGTGTGTGTGTGTGTGTGTGTGGGTGTGTGTGTGTGGTGTGTGTGTGGTGTGTGGTGTGTGTGTGTGTGTGTGTGCGTGTGCGCGTGAGGAGGGTGTGTGCAACAGGAGCTCGGGGTTAATGGCTTGTGGGGAGACAGGGTTACTCTGCTAATGTGTAGCGCTTAGCCTTTTGGCTTTGATGTGCGGACAGACGTACAGACGCGGCGACGACGGAGGCGAACACGAGAGCCCCGGGTGTTCATCTGCATGCAGAGCTTTGAAGAAGACACGTCGTAACGTTGCTAGCGTCTGCTAGCGGCGCGCAGGTGGAGCGCCTCGTCCTCCATGTTTTGATACATCTGAACTGTTCCCCTCTTTCCTTACACGAGACGCTGGCGTGTCTTTTTTATCGTCTTTTTGTTTCTTTCTTCCTTCCTTCCTTTTTTTCTTTCCCTTCTCTCCCCCCCCCCCCCCGTCCCTCATCATCTCTCATTTGATCCTTCCGGAACATTCTGGCCCCGTGGTTTTATTTGACTGCGTGCCAGGCTCGGGGATGGGATTCAAAGACTATTTCTTTTTCTTCCTCTCAAAATCTAAGGAGAGATAAGCGTGGCCGTGCTTCCGCCCGAGTGGCTTTGATGCTTATCAGAGTCGGGCAAAAGCGTTTACCGGGCGCACCTCTCCGCCTGTAATCTCCCAATATATCTCCTTCGTTCATTTCTGCTCGCCTGACAAGCAGCGTCCGCGCAGCTCTCGTATCTACCGTCGGTCGACACGGCGCCGCGAAGAAACACGTGGCGAGTAGCCGGTGTTAAGGTAAGTGGCGTCCGTATCTCTCTGCCGTACCCCCGTCTCATACCCCGTCACATTTCTGGTGGTTTAAGAAGAATCGTACCCCGGTTTATCCCCCAAAACCTGCGATATCGTTTAGGGCCACCGTTCGCTGCTAAATAACGTGCAAAATAAGTCTGCAACTGTGCATGTGTGTGCATGTGTGCGTGTGCATGTGTGTCCATGTGTGTGTGTGTGTGTGTGTGTGTGTGTGTGTGTGTGTGTGTGTGTGTGTGTGTGTGTGTGTGTGTGTGTGTTTAGCCAGGAGAGAAAAGGTTGTGTTGCCAGGTTCCCCCGACCACAGTGATTAAAGGAGCTGGCGCTATCAGCCCTTATTAACATGGGCACAGCGTGCAGACTCCGGGACGCTCTGATTACCAGAGGAGAGGCGCTTTCCTCGCACCGCCCCCCTCCCTCCCCCCCCCCCCCCCCCCCTTTTTCTTTTTGTAAACCTCTTTTTTTTGTCGTAACCCCCTAACTGATTACGACCACGGTGTAACGGTCTTTGATTCCCGCCCCCCGAACCCCCTTATGCCCCCACTGCCACCCCCCCCCCACTCCCCTCCCCAAACCCGCCGGCCTCAGAGAGAAAAGAGAAGAGACCACACACTTCCTATAGCCTGGCTGGTGAGCGAGAGAGAGAGGGAGAGGGAGAGGGAGGGAGGGAGAGAGGGAGAGAGAGAGAGATGGAGGGAGAGAGGGAGATGGAGGAGAGAGAGAGGGGGGAGTTTAAAAAAGGCAATCAAAGAAAAAGTGTGTGTGGTGGTGGTGGGTGGTGGTGGAGATGGTGGTGGTGATGGTGGTGGTGGGTGGAGGTGGTGGTGGTGGTAGAGATGAAACCCCTTTATAAGGTGTTTGCAATCAGCCACCCATTGTCAGGATCCGAAAGGGACGAGTTGGCCGACCATCTAAAGCCGCATTGTGTGGTGTGTGTGTGCGTGTGTGTGTGTGTGCGTGTGTGTGTGTGTGTGTGTGTGTGTGTGTGTGTGTGTGTGTGTGATGGAAGAGTTCATGATACTGATCGCGATACAGATGCGCAGACGACGCAGAATAAATATAGGTCAGGGAAGA
>PIJE02001757.1:51567-69067 GCA_002895965.2 Coryphaenoides rupestris
GAGAGATCGAGAGAGAGAGACCGAGACACAGACACAGAGACGGACACAGAGACGGAGAGACATCTCTCTGTATATTATACAGAGAGAGAGAGAGAGAGAGTGAGAAAGAGACAGCGAGGGAGAGCACACTCGTAGGACTAACAAGTTGGGAGCCCTCCAATACACAAGACCTCCCCTCAGCTCAGCAGAGTTCTAGCAGGAAACAGCAGGGGGGGGGATGCTACGTCTCCCAGGATCTGATCACACACTCACGTCACCATCCTTACCTCAAATACACACACACACACACACACACATTTAGAATAAAAGGTGTGTGTGTGTGTGTGGTGGGGGGGGGTCGTTGGTGGTTGTGAGTTGGACGCTACAATAGGAGGGAGGTAGGAGGAAATGGGGCGCAAAAAGAAAACACATGACTCCCTGTGTGTGTGTGTGTGTGTGTGTGTGTGTGTGTGTGTGTGTGTGTGTGTGTGTGTGTGTGTGTGTGTGTGAGTGTGGGGGGGGGGGGGTCTTGTGCATGTAGTGTATGTGTGGGTTAGTGGGGATTTGCATTAGGGGCTGTTAAAAGCGTCTCTCGCCTTCCTTTCCCACCTAGATCCCCGCAAAACCTCAGTGACTGACTAACTGACTGACTAACTCTCAATACGCATCAACGCTACACCTGGTCACACCGTTCCTAATTCAAATCCCTCCATGCTGATTAGCACATCTATACATATATACATATATATATATATATTTATATGCAAATAATGATCCTGCACTCTCTCTCTCGCTCTCTTGTGTGTATTTTTCTACTTCATAGACCCCACCAGCTACCATCCCAGCAGGGGTCCCTTCTACCAAGAACCCCAGGGGGACCGTGGCCAGATGAGGAGCGGGGAACAGAGAAAGGAGTCTGTGGAGGTGGGTAGTGTGGGGGGGGTGGGAGATGATGGCCTCAATGCAAACAGACACAGTCCGCTATATACGGAGGCCAGGGGCCCTCGTGGCCTTAGGTGCTCTCAGTGCCCCTTTAAGCTCGGCCCCTGTGTGTGCACACCCATAGGCACCCTTGGCCCGTCTCACACACACACACACACACACACACCACACACACACCGGTCGCGGGCACCGCAGCTGTCAAAACTCTGACGTCTTAATCAATCGTTGGGCCCACGACCCTGTCAGACGCACCACAAAGATGGATGGAGAAGGGCCCGACCCTTGACCCCTTCACAAGCACTGGATAATATAAGCTCCGCGCCCCCCTCGCCAACGCGCAGCCCCCCCCCCCCCTTCCCACATCCACATCCCCAGACGGCTTTGCTGCTGCCGCCTCCTCCTCCTCCTCCTCTCAACACAATGATGGAGGAGAGACCATTCATCCGGGGGCTGGGAACCGGGGGTCCGAGGTGGCCCCGGGTAACCCCGCACGCACAGCGCACAACGGGCGTACGGGCTGGCTCACACACTCACATGGGCTCACACACACACACACACACATACTTGGCCTTCGTCGGAAAAAAACCCCAGGAGGACCTAGCGGGTTAGCGCTGTTAGCTTGGTTGTTGGTCGGCACGCAGGGATGAGATTAGTTCTTTATTTATCATCATCGACGTCAAGGGATTGATGTCTCCGTGGCTATGTCAGCCATGTGGGGCCTCTCAACGTGGGGGCCTATAGGTGTCTGTCTGCAGGGCCCCCCGGGGAGGGAACTCACACTGGAGAGAATATTAAGTAGCTCATCAGGGCACTTGAAGAGTGACAGTGACCGCCACCTCTTCACCCCCGCCAACGCCAAACGCCACCACCGACTGACCTCACGGCCCGGCCCCCCGGCGCCTTCGGACGCCCACGCGAGACACGCTAAATAAACAAAACATTACACGCGGTTAGTTCTAAAGTGGCATGTTGATCTTATGGAGTTATGGATTTTCCTTTTTGCCGCCGGGCCCCACTGGTATCCATATCTGTAATATGTTTAGAGAGAAGGGGAATGTATATTTGGTTTGTAACGGTGACTCAAGTTCATATAGTTTGGCTTGGAAAGTAATATTGCAATAAGCCCAAAAGCTATAGGACTGCATTACTCAGATGTATAAAAGGATTCCAGACTCTTTGCAGTCCACCTTGGATACAAAAGTGCTATTTTTCTTTTTCTACGAGGGGGGAAAAAAAAGGTCGAGAGATTGCTGCTGCCTCTTTCATCTTACAAAAGAAATACACAGAATAAATATATAGAATTGTAAGCGGAGAAGTAGTCACGCTTGTATATTTGACTTTGGAAACCATTTTTCAGCGGGAGATTTACACCGATGCTGTGGCTCGCGGCAGAGCAGACCCCCGGTCTCTTTCCTCTATCCCGCCATCCCTCCAGCCCTCCGTCTCTCTCCGGCTCTTTGAAGCCCCCCGCCCCCCCCAGGGGACAGAAACCTGGCCCGGGACATCTACACCCCAGTGACAGGAGAGAGATGGGCAGCGGTCCAAGGGAGTTCTTACTGCTGAAATGCTACACGTTCTGTTAGAGAAACACACACACACACGCACACACACACACAGACATGCACACACACACACACACACACACACACGCACACACACACACACACATGCACACACACACACACACACACACACACACACACACGCGCACATGCATGCACACACACACACGCACACACATGCGCACACACATGCACACGCACACAGATATATACACACACACATACATAGATATATATATACACACATTAAGTATATTGGGTGGCATTGTGCAATGCCTTTGGAGTTACATTTGGGGGCGCCACCATTGCCCTCAGGTAGTTGCAACATACGGTTGTGGCTTCCTAAGAAGGGCTAGTGGGCCGCCATCTTGTACCCTTTGTCTGCTGTGTGCTGACGTGCAACGTTTACATGACCACTACTTTCACTACTCCAAACTACGCCTGACCTAAATGATTGGTTCTGTTGGTCAGCTATTCTATTCTATTAACTATGAATGCTCTATTCTTATCTTTTTGTACCACAGCGATATATTGCTGTCTCCTTCAACAAATGTACTGTTTATTAGTCTGCCGAATGCCCTAAATGTAAATGTAATGAAGGTGAACGATCCAGAGCTGCCGCTCAGGACTATGATGATCAATGATCTTCTTGCGACTGCTGTTAAGTTTCCAAGCGAGCACTAATGTACACCTGTATGAATTGCACTGCGCTCATTAAGGAGCTTTGTGAGCTATCAAAGAGCCGTGATCCGTGAATAAGAACACACGGTGGTGCGCACAGTTCTCTCCGCTCGGCACACACACACACACACACACACACACGGACACACACGGACACACACGGACACACACACACACACGGACACACACATTCACTGCGCTTTCAGCATGCTGACAGCAATATCATGGCCGCGGTTTTGAGAAACCGTCCGTTGACCTCGTCAGACCCCCGGATTACAGCGGGGCCGGCCGTCAAATAAATGGCTGCCATGGGCTCCCCAGCCCCCGTCCCCCTCCTCCCCCTCCTCCTCCCAGCTGCCAAATGGCCCTGTCTCACCGCAGTGTATGTTCACCTCTTGTGTACCTGCCTGGAATGATAAAGACCCTCTCTCTCTCTCCCTCTCCCTTTCTCTCTCTCTCTCTCTCCTTCTTCCAAAGGCTGTCTACCTCGCTCGTCCCCATGCTCTGACCTCCGGTGGGAATCGTTGGAGAACGGTGGGAGGAGGGGGATGGGAAAGGGGAGGAGGGCGAGGTGGGGGCGAGGGTGGGGGATATACAACGTGAATCACCGTCATCCAACCCATCCGATCCTCTGGGGATATGGCCCGTAGCGCACAACGCATTCCCAGAGGAACCCCTTAATTACCCCCCTGCCCCTCCGCCACCCATCCTCAGTAACCACCATCACCTACACCACCGTCATCATCATCAACATCACCACTACCACCATCACCATCACCATCATCACCACCCAGCTAGATATTAGAGGGGGAGATGGCGGGATGAACAGCCTGCAGAGCAAGTGGGGGGGGGGGGGGGGGGGGGGGCCGGGATGAGAGAGAGAGAGAGGGAGAGAGAGAGGAGAGAGAGAGAGAAGAGAGAGAGAGAGAGCAGAGGGACAATGCATGGGAGAGGCGGGAGAGCGAGGGCCACCACGGTAGGGAAGGGGGATGAGATGATGGAGGAGGCGGGCTACTGTATGAATAGACGGCGCAGCGTGACTGACAGGAATAGCACATGAATAGACCGGGAGATAAACAGCGGCAGCTGTGCTGGGATGAATAAAAAACGCCCAACACAAGACAAACAGCCATTCTCTTACCTTGGCATTCCGCACTGCGCTCCTCGTATCCCGGGTTGCACAGGCAGTTCCCGATGGGCACCAGCCACTCCCCGTCGGCGCCGCAGTACATCTTGGGCACCTCCTTCTCCTCCGAGTTATCCACGCAGGAGCCGCGCACCTCCACCAGCGAGGAGGTGTCGGCGCCCGTGATGGTGTCGGGGAACTGCGCCAGGTTGCGCACGGCCAGCGGGCACTTCTTGTAGAAGACGCGCACGGAGACGAGCGCGATGCAGGCGCCCACGTCCTGGAAGGCCAGGTAGAAACCCTTGCGGCTGAGCGCGCCCACGTCGCGCACCTCCGTGTTCAGCTTCATGATGCGGTCGCCGATGTCCACCTGCGTGAAGCTCTCGTCGGCCGCCACCGTGTCGATCTTGCCGAACTGGCTCTCGCGGATGTAGCGCTCCTTGTCGTTGTTGGACTCGTAGTAGTAGAGGTTGAAGGTCTCCTTGCAGGTGCCCATGACGCCCGGCAGGCTGTTGCAGTCCCGCAGCGTGAACTTGATCTCGATGTAGACCCGCTGGGCGCCACCGCGCGGGATCCAGTCGGTGCGCAGCCAGTTGTTCTGGCTGGGCTCCATCACGTTGCACACCTGGTAGGTCCGGATGGGGATGTTCTTCTCGTCCATGATGCTCACCTCCTCCCACTGGGGAGAGAGAGAGCGGGGAGTCAGTCCAGTGGCCGCGTCAGAGCACTGTTGGTCAACCGTCAGCTCATGGTTTTGGTTTCTATAGGGTGGTCAGTTGTAGGACAATATTGAACCTTCTGTACAGTGTGACAACCCAATATCAAACTCCCTGTAACCTTTAACTCACCCATCAAGTTATTTCACAAGTAGACTAACCATTGTCAAAAGCTGATTAAAGTGTCTTAATTACAGCCTATATGGAAATGCCATAATGCTAAAAGCAAAGCTAAGTATGATATTATTCAATAATATCAGAGTAATCTTAGCTTTAGGCCTATTCGGATATGTAAAATAATATCAATAATGGGAGAGGATATAAAAGACACAATCGACTAATTATCTTATTTTTAACCATTAATTAGACACATATCTGCACTTGTTTATGAATGTGAATAGTAGTTCTGCCTGCTACTTAGGATATTGATATTAAAGTCTTCCAAATGACTCTGGGAGATAAAGGTATGCAAAGGCTCTCTCGTCCAATTATTAAAACCCACACGTCCCCAGTATGGTTTACGGCAGGGGGGGGGGCGGGGGGGTGGGTTTGGGGTGTCAAAGGATACAAAAAGACGACTATAACTATAAACTATAGAAAGGACTATAAAAGATGACTATAACACAAAACAAAAGTCCCCCCTCATCACTACATCACAGCAATGCAGTTGGCTTCCACACAAACACACGAGCACACGAGCACGCTAGGGCCATGCAGGGAAGGGTTGTTGACGTGGACTCAACGTGAACACCTATTGTATGTGTGTTGCTAAGAAAGAACGTCGCTCCGTCCAATGAAAGTATTCACATTTCCGTGAGCGGCCACAGGTTTGTTTTCCGACAGGGGCCTCGCGTCCACTGTTTGAGGGAAGGTTCAATTTTGTGACGCACTCTGAAAAGAATCGCCGGTTTGAACGCTTCAGTGGATGAAGTGCTCACACGGCCGATTGTATTTTGGGATGCTCTGTATCATAAGGGATCTAGATTGAATTCATGTCGCGTGGAATAAGGAAGATAGCGAGGCTGTGGCTTTACCATTCCTCCAAAGTGTCAATCTCTCCCCATTTTCGTATTTTTTTTATTCCCCCCCCCCCCCCCCCATCCCCCCTTTTTGCATCCCGCTTTTATTGTGGAAACCAAGCGGCGGTGGGGAGATAAGGCAGCACCTTTCCCCCGGCAGCGAGAATAGGGGCAATTGGTCGTAATGAGAGGCTGAAAGCAACCCTGCCGTCGCTGCCAGGACCCTGTCAATCACCAGCGTCTGATCAGATGGTCGCAGGCCTGGAGGGGAGCTGGGGGAGCGGGTGGGGGGCTGAGCACACTAGGCCATACCAGCCAAGTTCATTGCAAATCCTATACGTGCAAAGCAGATAAGGTCAGCGGCCGACTAAATTCTGCTCCTGCCGGGGCCATTTCATGGGATAACGGGGTTGCTATCAGCAGGCATGTTTAGAACAAACCGGCAGCCTCAATTTGATTTGATTTTTTTTTTTTTTGTGTGGTGCAGGCTATGTCTAATGGGAAATAATAAGACCTGTATAATAAGGAGCCTATACCCTAATATATATATATATATATGTGTATATGCAGTATCGTCCTGTTTATTCAACGTTACACTCCGGGTGGCTGTGATATTATAAACAAAGACAGACGGAGACGGCCGTTCACAGGGGCCCTCCACGGGGGCCCTCACCCCTGTCGGCATCCCAATTAGAGCGGACGATCACCGCCATTTAGCTCAGTCCCGTTCCCGATCGCTTTATAGCACCAATCCATCCAGCCGTCCTGAAACCCACTGCCCCCCCCCCCCCCCCCCCCCCCCCCCCCCCCGCCCTTCATTCATTCATCCATTTCGAGGAGGCCCTTTCTCGGCTGCCAAGTTCCCCATCACCCCCCCCCCCGACCGGACTCAATGGGGGAAAGCGATATAAAGTTTCTCCACAAAGACCGATTCAATCCGCCGTCTATTCAGGGAACCCGACGCCCGCTTGTAGTATCGGCCTCGCATCTGATCTGACCATTACGGCCAGTAAAGGGAGACAGCGGTGGGGAGGGGGGGGGGGGGGGGGGCTGCTGGTGGTATGCCATAGAGGACATTATCTCCCCGTTTTTTTACCCCATCATGCGTCTTCCTAACGAGGGGGGACGGGGGTGGGGGACGGGGCTTCATAGACCCGGTAGTGTGGTTTGGTTTTTTTTTTACTCACCCCTCCTTCCGTGGGGTGGGCGACCCAGCCCAGCTCCCCCTGTACAGATCTGGAGTCCAGTAACGTGACTGAAAGACAAGAAAGTAGTATAGGCTATATAGTGGTGTATATACTGGTACAGTATAGGCTATAGTGGTATAATATACTGGGATAGTTTTAGGGTAGAGAAGTGAGCACTGAACATCGGGCGCTCTGTTTGCTGTGGAATTGGCTTGGAAGTACAGACCGCAAAAGTAAAAGTATGGAAAAGAGGGAAAAGATAAAAAAAATAGCATTATTACATGAAGTGCATCTATGTGTGTGGCTGTCAGAAAGGAGAAACAAAATTGCTCCTCTTGTCAACGGAGAGCATAATAAAGTGTTCATGGTCGACGCATCTTATTTGCATGATGCAGCCTAATCGTCCGATATATGTTATTGTTAATATATTTGTCTACTATTACGCCTTTATGGGCTCAGGAGGAATAGCACTTTAGTTTTTATGAGGCCTACAATTAAACCAACTTTGGTTGAAGTACGTTGAGGAATAACTAATGACTGTCTTTTGTCTTTTAAGTAGGCCTACTAATAGCCTAACTTAAGAGATTCATCTTTAGTCTTGTGTATTGAGTGATATAGGCCTCTCATTTTGATGAAAATCTACATTTTGTAAATGTCTGCTAACTGAAAATCAAATCAATATGCAATATCCCTTCGTCTGCAGAATCAGAATAAGTCCCATACTAAATAGAATAGTTTTTAATTGGAGGCCTATTTGTTCTATTTGTTCATATACGTTAGATCTATATCAGACCTAAATAAATATATATAAAAAAGGGCCTACATATAAAAAACTAAGAATAAAATGGCGACGAAATAAAAAAAAAAGCCTATATGTGAATTCCTAAGAAGATTTGTTCCGAAATATATGTATTATGGCCAATTTCTCTTTCTGAACCCGTTTCCTATGTTGTCTATACATCTCTATTATAATAATAACAATAATAATATTATGGGCTGTCCCAGAACATGGGGGTATATATAGATGGGTTATTGGTTTCAGATCGATCCGTGGCAAAGTCTGTTACAGCCTATAATAAAGCATAACTCTCCTCTCCATGGTGTCTGTATGTGTTTCTATGTGTCATGTAGGTCTAATTCAGCTTTGATTTTTTTTAACTGTCCACTTTGCGCCCCCTAAAAACGGCTCGGACCCTCGGCCGGGCGTCCGGACCCGACGGATCGATCCGCAATCTTTTTTTTTTCCTATGATGCGCCTTTTTCTCCATCTTCAACTGAATGCGGGTCCGCGCACCAGTCCCAGTCCCAGTCTCAGGCCCTGTCCCAGTCCCGGAGACCCGACCGGAGCTGGATCCCCTGGTTTTTATGGTCGGGACTCATGATGAAGTCCCCGTACACAAAAAAAAAAAAAAGAAAAGTCCTTTGCGCACTTTGACTCCCTCACTACCTTACCTTCGTTCGGTGGGTATATCCGTGCCGCAGAAAGAAAGGTAGAGGTCCCCAGCAAAAAAGCGCTCGCCGTCAACAATATCCATGAGTGCGCCATGAGTGCCATTATATGTGTCGTTGTTGTTGGTTCCTATAGTCGCTCCGGTCTTCTTCTCCTCACAGGTCCTGCTCCCCTCTCTCTCTCTCTCTCTCTCTCCCTGTGGACTGAATGCGTGTGTGTGCGTCTGAACTAGAGGAGCGCACAACACACACTCATACACACACACACACACACACACACACACACACAGCTCCGAGGGAGGCGGGTCTAGTAGAAACCTGGTACTCTGGTGCGCTCCTCTCGACGCGCCGCTCACACACACACACACACACACACTCACCGGACGGGGAATGAGGGGCAAATAATCGTTAACTGCCCCCCCCCCCCCACACACACACACACACACACACACACACACACCACACCACGCAAGGCAACATTTGGATCATCATGGTGTTATTTTGCGAGTTGCCCAAAAGGCACAAAAGACACAAAGTAGAGGCAGACAGTCGAGTTAAGTGATCAACACTCACTGCCCCATTTATTCTTTCTTGTTTCCCATTTGGATCATAATGATTCGAGGGCATGGGGGCCAGGGTTGTACTTATATAGGCAACGCAACATTTTCTTTCCTATACAGCCAAAAAATCTAAATAAATCATCTATGATTTTACTGCGTCATTTTCCTTCACGGCAGCAGTGTGTGTGTGTGTGTGTGTGTGTGTGTGTGTGTGTGTGTGTGTGTGTGTGTGTGTGTGTGCCTGTGTGTGTGTGTGCGTCTGTGTGGGCCATGTGTCTGAATGTCGCCTGGATGTTGCCTCGTGTGTGTAGTGTGTGCTGTGGTGTGTGTGGAGAGAGAGAGAGCCGTGGGCGCTGTCGCAAAGGCTGATTGCCGCATCGGACCGAAAGGTCGCCACCATAGCGGCCATATGGACGCCTGCCCCCCCCCCCCCCCCCCCCCCCCCCGCCCCCCCCCCTCGCTCCCCTCTCATTCCCCCCAAAAAAATTGGGATTACGCTGACAAGTCTGAACATGACCGGATTAAAAATAACCGACGGAATTGCACTTTGCTAAATGACAAATGACCCCACTTTTGGTGCCTGCGCATTGCGCTGCGCCGCACGCCGGGGCTGTCACGGGTTAGTGTCCCGGGCTCTTGTTCCAGTATTATTCTGGAGCTTTATGAGACATTAGAGGCAGAGGAGACGATGCGCTTCAACGGCCGTGTCGTGAAATTGAACGATGCGTGATGCATTGAGATCGATTGTTACCAACGGAAGGAAAAAAAACCCAAAACAAAACAAAAGAGGCGTTATTGGTGTTGTAGAAAGTCCAGCTGTGCCCACATTTCTGCGTGTGGCCCGTAGGGTGAGGGTGTACACTTCCTTTGGTACGATGCCCTCCTATGTCCTCCCAGAGGACCCAGAGGATGCGATGTGAGAGATGTGGCCATTGATCATGCATCACACGGGCATTAGGAGTGAATGGGACCCAGATAGCTGATGTAAATGCAAAAAAAAAAATCAAAATGTACAAATGCTTTGTAAGTGAACAGAGAAAAAAAACGAACACAATGGAGTGAACAAAAGTCAACCGTTTGTCTGCGATGAGTCAAGATGTCACAAACAAGTCTGTATTTTACATGACTTCCCTATATTTGAAGACAATTATAGGATAGAACATGAGTAAAATTACATACATACAGAAACGTTTTTTCGCCCCTCGGTTGGCAAAATGACACACACACGCACACACACACATGCGCACAGTGACACGCGCACACAACGCACGCGCACAGCACACGCCACGCCGCACAGCAAGGAATGTGTCTTGTGTAAATTTAGTCAGTTTCCTCCTACATGGATCGGCTGCCAGGCCCACGTGCAACCAGTTTCCCAGAGCGTTACCATGGGACTTAACTCAGGTGGGTGAGGCTTGGCCGTGTTGTGCTGCAATGCAATCTCGCTGGGATCTATAGCCCTACAAGGAGACCGCTGATTTCACACTCACGCTTATGATCTCATTCTACACAGAGGAGCTTTTGTCTCATGCAAAGGTACTTCCCCGTCTGTCTCTCTGTCTCTGTCTCTGTCTCTGTCTGTCTCCTCTCTGTCTGTCTCTGTCGCTGTCTGTGCTCTCTCTCTGTCCTGTCGCGTCTTGTCTCTGTCTCTCTGTCCTCTCTTTTTTGTCTCTGGTCTCTCCTGTCCTTCTCTCTCTCTCTCGTTAGATCTCTTCTCTCTCTCCTCTCTCTCTCTCTCGTCTCTCTCTCTCTCTCTCTCTCTCTCTGTTCTCTGTCTCTCTCTCTCTCTCTCTCTCTCTCTCTCTCTCTCTCTCTCTCTGTCTCTCTCTCGCTTTGTTTTTTAATTGCCCTCGCACCAAAAAGTTGGAGGATGAGGAAACCTATTGCGTTTTGTTTGTGTTTACACATACGTACAGGTCGATGTGTATGTGTGTGTACAGTACTGTATCCGTCTATAGTGGCCATGTACAGTAAGTGGACGGGCAAGTTTCAAATCGAGGTATTTCCTGTGGATATATATGATGTGTTATTGTGCTTCTTGTGACTTGAAGGCTTGAAGCAACTTGTGTTTTGAAGGGTCAATTTGTAGCTGTTTCTATTGACAGTTGCCAAGCTGGTAGTGGAAGAGTAGAGTGGTGGTGGTGGTTCTAGTGGTGGTTCTGGTGTTGGTGGTGGTCGTTCTGGTGGTTCTGGTGGTGGTGAAGGTGGAGGAGGTAGAGTTTTTGGTGGTGGAGGTGGTCATGACGGATGTTCTGGTTCTGCGGTGGTGGTGGTGGTGGTGGTGGTGGAGGAAGAGGTAGAGTTTCTGGTGGAGGTGGTGGTTCTAGTGGTGGTGAAGGTGGAGGAAGTAGAGTTTCTGGTGGTGGAGGTGGTAGTGGCGGATGTTCTGTTTCTGCGGTGGTGGTGGTGGTGGAGGAGGTAGAGTTTCCGGTGGTGGTGGTGGTGGTGGTGGTTCTAGTGGTGGTTCTGGTGGAGGTGGTGGTGGTGTTCTGTGGTGGTTCTGGTGGTGGTGGTGGTGGTGGAGGAGGTAGAGTTTCTGGTGGTGGTGGTGGTGGAGGTGGAGGAGGTAGAGTTTCTGGTGGAGGTGGTGGTGGTGGTTCTAGTGGTGGTTCTGGTGATGGTGGTGGTGAAGGTGGAGGAGGTAGAGTTTCTCGTGGAGGTTCTTGTAGTGGTGGTTCTGGTGTTGGTGGTGGTTGTTCTGGTGGTTCTGGTGGTGGTGAAGGTGGAGGAGGTAGAGTTTTTGGTGGTGGAGGTGGTCATGATGGATGTTCTGGTTCTCTGGTGATGGTGGTGGAGAAAGAGGTAGAGTTTCTGGTGGTGGTGATGGTGGATGTTTTAGTTCTAGCGGTGGTGGATGTTCTGGTGGTGGTGGTGATTGTGGTGATGGTGGATGTTCTAGTTCTAGCGGTGGTGGATGTTCTGGTGGTGGTGGTGATTGTGGTGGTGGTGGATGTTCTCGTTCTAGTGGTGGTGGATGTTCTGGTGGTGGTGGTTCTTCTGGTGGTGGTGATGGTGGTGGTGGTGGTGGATATTCACGTGGTGTGCAGGAGGACCCAAACGCAAGACCCAGACCCGGAGTTATGCAGTACTTTATATTTATTGATAATACATACAGAGATGTAACGGGAGTGAAGCCAGCGGGACGGGTGGCGAGCGCGGCAGGCAGATGCGGGAACCGGCAGGCGGGGATAGGCGGGCAGACAGGTAGGCAGGGAGATGAGCTGGCTGGAGACGGATGAAGTCCATATGGGGGAGAATTAACGACAGAACAACAGGTAGTTTGCAACAATGATCCAACGACCAGTGGGTGGAAAGCCGGGGTTCTTATACTGTCACTAATTGTAGATCGATGGCAGGCGCGAGCGCAGCGCAGGTTCTGGTGGAGCTGGTGGTGGATGTTCTAGTTTTGTGGTTGTGTGATGTTCTGGTCCTGGTGGTGGTGGATGTTCTGGTATTGTGGTTGTGTGATGTTCTGGTCCTGGTGGTGGTGGATGTTCTGGTATTGTGGTTGTGTGATGTTCTGGTCCGGTTGGTTGTGGTCCTGGTGGTGGTGGATGTTCTGGTATTGTGGTTGTGTGATGTGGCGCCGGCGGTGGGTGCGACGGAGGTGGGCAGATGTTGCCGCTGTCGCTTGTCATTCTTTGTGTGTGTGACACCCAGCCTTTTGATTGATTACACTTGGATGGCTTCCTTTATCTGCACGTCAAACAAAAGGCTTGTGTTTTGGAAATGTGTCAGAATAAGGCAGCACTGCCCCACTGCCCCCCACCACCTCCCTTTAGAAGGCCCCCACTGCTGGCTGCTAGCACTGCCTACACATCTGCATTGTGTGTCAATCACGCACGCTAACTACTGTGATTTATTTTTTCTCTGTGGAGATGCACACACATTACTTTCTCTCTCTCTCACTCACACACACACACACACACACACACACACACACACACACACACACACACACACACACACACACACACACACACACACACACACACACACAGACACACACACAGACATAGACACACACACACACACACACACACACACACACACACACACACACACACACACACACACACACACACACACACACACACACACACACACACACACACACACACACACACACACACACACAACACACAACACACACAGGGCACACACAGCACACAGGCCACACACACACCACACACCACACACACACACACACACACACACACACACACACACACACACACACACACACACAGACACAGGCACACACAGACACACACCACACACACACAGGCAGACACACACACAGAGGCACAGGCACACAAACAGGAACACTCACCGGCACACACACACACACTACTTACTTACTTCCCTACCTCCTTCAATCACCGCTCCTCAAGTGGTGCAGCACAGAGTTGTTTAATTGCTGACTACAACAACCCCCCCCCCCCACACACACACACACAACCCCCACCGCCGCCCCCCACCACACACACACACCCACACACCCACACAGACACACCCACTCCCTCTATGCTTCCAGCCTCACCGCTGGGTACAGTGTGGGCCATTGTTTTGGCTGACTCCCTAATCCCCCCCCCCGCCCCGCCCGAGTCCCTCCTGCGGAGTGTAGAGCTGGGCCCCATGGGGCCAGTGGGAGGGCGCCTAAGGGGCCCAGCCCACGGCCCCAACTGAATGCCCAGGCCCATGCAGCGTTTCCCTGGGCAAGCTGTCAGGAGGACGGTCCCTGGAGGTCAGGGCGTGTGGGAGTCAGGGAGACGAGCCGATGAAAGGGGCAGCGGGAGAGGATCTTAGAGCGGGCCGACAGAGTGTCAGCGAGACGGAGATAAGATGCACTGGGCTGGAAACCACATCACACGCGCGCACACACACACACACACACACCACACACACACACACTCACACGTGCATGCACACACACACAAACACATATGCACCTGCATGCACACACACCACACACACACACACAAACAAACACAGACAAACAGTCACTGGCTCTTCCAATAAGACCGGAGGCAACGGGGCCAGTCTTCCCAGCATGTACAGTAATCTCTTTCTCTCTCGTGGGTTTGCATCGCAGACTCGCCAAAACCAACAGAATCATATCTTCACACGACGCTGCCGCCTGCTTAACGCTTGACGAGCGCGGCATCCCCAGACAAGCGCAGCATTACACACCATAAAGCACACACTCTCTCTGACACTCCATCTGCCTCCACCCTCCACCCTCCACCACCACCACCCACCCCCCCCCCCTGCCCCAACACACACAAACACCTCATGTATTCACGGTAAATGGACAGCATTTATGTAGTTAGCGCTGTCCTATAGCCACAACAGCTACTACTCAAGATCGCGTATATAGTGGATGCCTCTTCCTCGCCACTCACACACACACACACACACACACACACACACACACACCACAACACAACACCACGTCCACATTAGTAGGAAACGTAGCAACATCCATCCTCCTCAAGTGCAGTTTCAGCGGTTACATGTCTTGCTCGTGGGGCACCTCAACGCTGAAAATGTATCGAGGACTCGCACCGGCAACCCTCCAGTCCAGTCGATGGCGGGACCAGATCCTAAGTCCTAAACACATGCCAAGTGCCTCACCATTGTGCACGCTCGGCCCGCCTACACCACCCACATTCCACCCACACACACACACCCACCCACTGCCCCACCCACCCCCATACACACATACAGCCACCACCCACACACACACCCACAAACCCACACACATACCTACCCTCCCTCCCCCCCTCCCCCCCACACACACACACACAAACACACACAAACACACACCCACACAACAACAAAAGCACACACACATGCACACACACAGCCGGCATCTTTAGCCTGTGGTTCGTGGTCTGGTTTCACCCGTGCGGTGATATGGTGGTGTGCCACCCACCCGCCTTCCACGGGACGGGGTGTCTGCCGGTCGATATGCGGGACTGCAGGTCTAAAGGTCTCGCCCAGCAGGTGATCACTCTCTCCCTGCAGCTCTGCAGGCGCAGGACACAACCGGGCCACAGTGGATTCTTTTAGTCATTTCAGAACGGGGAGACTTGGGTTTCCCTTTTGTTGTTCTGTGTTATTTTCTCTCGGTGAGCAGGTGTATTGTTGTGTGCACCCTGCGCCCCCCTTTTGTTTCTCCAGGGGTGAAATGTTGTTGTTCTCGGGGCGGGAAAAAACAGTCAGTGCCGGTGAGAGACCATCGCAGCAGGAAGCCACGTCCCCGCTAGCTTTAATAGCTTGCATCGCCACACACACACACACACACACACACACACACACACACACACATACATACCAGTCACAAACACACACAAACACACACCACCACACAACAACAAAGCACACCACACGTGCACACATACACACACACAGTCACACACACATACACACACACACACAGTCACTCACAAACACACAGACACACACACACTGTCACACAGACACACACACCAAGGCGACACACCACACACTAACCTTACAATTACATGGAAACCTAAGAAGTCACACTTTGTAAAAATAGGAAAAAAACAATCTCTTGGTCTGGAAATGAAATGTACAATTTAACAATGCGGAAAAGTAACACAAAGCTTTATTACAGTCGCAATTCACTGTTTTTTGTCACATAAAACCACTTTTCATGCTGAATCGTACTATTTTTCCCTTGTTTGATTAAGTTGCTGCCAACGAGTGCTGAAATATCTGCGGCAGCACGTTCAGCGATACCGCTAACTACAAATCAGCCCCAAACTCCAGGCAGCTTCTCAAACTTTATTTAAAAGATTCGTTTTCAGAAGAAGAAACACATTTGGCTGCTTTGCCAGAGAACACGGTGCCCGGAGGGGAGATGATTTAAGATTCTTTGAAAGGGTTTTATAAGATCACATCACGAACGGTGCAGCACCTCCCCAATCATCTGTCAGTGAGCAGCAGAGTTTTACTGTATGTACACAATGTGGACCTTTTATCACAATACAATTTGTTAGCATAACTGGGTCTGGGTAAAACGAAGCCAAATAAGTTTACCCAGCATGTCAAGAACAGTATAATTCAGAATTCAGATCAGCATCTAACATTGTTTGGCGTCTTATCCTAGCTACAGTATCTTGGTGTTTACCAGCGAGGGGTTTACCTCGCAATTATCAGCGCTTGAAACTTTCAAACTATTCAAATCTTGACGGTACTATCCGAGATATACTGTTGTGTTACTTTTTCCACAAATATACTTATTGTAAGTCGCTTTGGATGAAAATGTCTGCCAAATGCCCTAAATGTAAATGTAAATGTAATATGTATTAAAAATCTACATTTCACTTTATTAACCATTGTGCTTTCTAATTTGAATATGCTGAACTGCCTTGATCCGCCTGATCTCATGGAAATTCAAGGAATGGTCTTGACTGGTGGACTGGCTCATTGGTGAATATGACTTTTGGTTCACTATAGCATTTGCATTACTCAATAAAGTTTCTCTTTTGCATAAATGGCTGTCTGATCCGTTCATTTGTGGTGTCCTCTTTAAACCTGTACCTCATCAAATCTACAGAGATGGTTTTGCTCCTTAAGGAGGTTACATTGACATTTAGAAACCCTTCATTGCTGTTGGTCTTAAAGGGCTTCACTGTGATCTGTTGGCTTTTGTTTGTTTACTGACTTCATTTGTTTAAATTCCTTCAATGTTGGGCGCTGTTAAAAATGTTGTGAGATGCAAGATGTATGACGTTACCACCTCCATGGCCTCAACGACTCGTGTAACTATTCTCAATGTTGTGATTCAGTGTTCAAGATATTGACAGCCGCTGGTGCAGGTGGCAGGGGTCACCGTATCAATTTGAGCCGGTTTTTACAGCCAAACTGATTTTACGTCGGAAGACGGAGTGAGAGAAGTTGGTGGTTGAGGAGAGCATTTAGTTGAATATCGTGTCGCGAACTGAGCCTCAGAATGAGGACTTACTCATATTTGGCAAAATCTTCATTAACAATTACTGAATGTTTGAGAATAATTTCTAGTAGAACATTTACATTTGGCAGATACTTTTGTCCAAAGCGACTTACAATAAGCACATTTGTCGAAATAGAGAAACAACAATATATTGCTGATGATACAGTAGGATTTCAGGAGAACAAGTTTCAAGCAGTCATAATTGCTAGGTTATTATTTCATATTTGGAAATGTTATAAATACTACATTGTTAGTTTGAACTTTTCCTTCAAGGGGGGAAAGGGAACTTCTTGTC
>PIJE02001757.1:76567-86567 GCA_002895965.2 Coryphaenoides rupestris
AGAGCCTTTAATGAAGATTGGACAGACGTGTACATGTTTATTCTTCCCACAGACAGTTCAAAACCTGTATGTCTCATCTGTCCCGAGACTGGGACAGACCAGCAATGTGAAGCACCACTATGAGACAATACCAAACATACCAAACATACCCGCCCAAATCCGAACTGAGGGCGCAGAAAATAAACGATTTGAGAGCCCAGTATGATCGATCCACCAGAATCCTAACACATTCATTCACTGCCCAACAACGTGCTGATGAATGTTCCCTTAGAAACCTTATTTGAGGGAAAACAAAAAGAAGAGGTTTGTGCTAAAATCAAGGAAATACCTAAAATATCAGCATCATCAGCCACAAAGAAAAGGGAAATATGAAGCCAGGATGTGCTCAGCTGGATGAAGCCGTTCATAAGTCACCATGCATAGGTTTAGATGAGTCCACTGATGTGTCTGACGATGCTCAGCTGTTAGTTTATCTAAGGTTCTTCAACGAGGAGAAGAAAGAAAATAACATTTATTTATTATTAGAGCACATATTATTTATAATCCCTCCGGTTCAATAAATATTGTTATATTATTGAATTGTACTTCATTTATTTGATTTAACTACATAGTGTCAGCCTATGGATGTTGATTACTAGGCTACTTCAATATACAGTATATGGCATCATAACGCAAGTTAGTCATTATGATCCTCATCTACTAATGGCCCGGCCCGTCTGTCAATTTTAAAAACCAAATGTGGCCCTTGAGCCAAAAAGTTTGCCCACCCCTGGTCTAGAGGTACTGTAGCCAAGCCGGGCGGTCTAGCGGGACCCTAGCCTTAGCCACGGGGTCTAGCAGTACCATAGCCGGGCCCCAGGGTCTCGTGGTACCAAAACCTCTCAGCAAAACATCATGGATTAAAATAAAACAAACAATAAACGAGGGAAAGAGAGGCAAAGAAATATCACACAGCCGAGTGGTCGCATTATGTTGAGCGGCACACACACACACACAGAGACACACGCACACACACACACACACACACACACACACACACACACACAGACACACCACGATGCAGTGCATGGGGCATGCTGAAATATTAATGGAGGCTCTCTGCTGGCCTTAATGAAAAATCGTCCTGCGATAAATGTTTCATCCCCCCAGATGCAGCACCTCCCCTTGTTGTAAAGACGAGGCTATTCACACACACACACACACACACACACACACACACACACACACACACACACACACACACACACACACACACACACACACACACACACACACACACACACACACACACACACACACACCAGAACACCGACACCTGGGAGAAGCCGATATTTGTTGCCCTTGGAGATGGCAGACGGCTCTGGAGGATGTCCAGGGACGCGGCACACAGGGTCACTAAGAGGAGGAGGAGGGAGGGAAGTAAAAACACCACTAGTGATGTCATAAGTGGTGCTCTCTCACCTTCTTTTATCTGTCTCCATTTGTAATCTCTCTGTCTCTCTCTCTCTCCCTCAGTCTCTCCTCTATCTCTCTCCCTCTGTCTCTGTATCTGTGTCTCCTTCTATCTGTCTCTCTCTCTCTCTCTCTGTCTCTCTTTCTCTCTGGCTGTCTCTTTGTCTGTCTCTGTCTCCGTATCTGTATCTCTGTCCCTCTCTGTCTCTGTCTCTGTATCTTTGTCTCTTTATGTCTCTCTCTCTCTCTCTCTCTCAGTCTCTGTCTCCCTGTCTCTCTTTGCCTCCTTGCCTTGATTGTCTCTCAGTCAGTCAGTCAGTCTGTCTGTCTCTCTCGCTCTCTCTCTATCTTACACACGAAAAAAGTACCACAGTGTTTTTACAGCTACATTGACTTCATTTCAAGTAGTTAAAGTAGTTCCAATCACAGTTGTTTATGACATTAAACCAGATCATGTGTGAGAAAGTGAATAGCTCCTCTCTTAGCATTGAGCTAAGAGAATGTCTAATGCCTATCATGTCCCCTCATGTCACCGCTATAACGTATGTAGGTCAGCCTGTAAGTCAGTTTGAGACACTCAGAAGTCCACACAGAACTAATACTATAGTGGTTCCTGGTCCCCCTCGAAATTGTGGATCCGGTTCACATATTTATATGCATTATCAACATTAGCTGTGTCGTTATTAATTTAGCCACATTTTTAATGATAGGATCCTTCCCATATCAGGCCTCTACTGTCAAGGTGATGTTTGACAGACAAAGGAGCATGATTTACATTTATAGGATACAGGGTTCCCACAGGTACTTGAAATCCTTGAAAGATTGTACATTTGAGAAAAAACAAATCATGGCTCGAGTTTTAAAGTTTTAAAATAGACATAATGGACATGGGTCATGAAAGTGCTTGATATACTGTATATATTTCGTGCAAGAATAGAAATGTCTGCTTTAATTTTTTTTAACTTAACAATCGTAATGTAAATTGACTGCAGGACAACTGAGAAGTGTTCACATATTCAAGCCTCTCTCTCTTTTTAATTGTTTGTCTGTGAGCTTCTGTAAAGCCTGCTAGTTCTCATTATACAGTGTTGTAACAGTAATTAACACTGATCTGTGTCTCAATCTGTGCCGTGTGGGGTCCTTGAGTTTGAGCGAATTGAGTTTGGAAAGTCCTTGAAAGTTATTTTTATTGCTTATTATGAGGACAAGATGATGTAATTTGAAATATTCCCCTTTTGGTAGATGCAGAGTGTGTGTATCATCCCATCCCAGCTATTATACGTCTGTGTAAATGTGCTACATACAGTACAGTACATAGTACACCTAATATATAACTGCGAGTCACTGAGTGAGTGGCGTTCTACATTTGAATCATCTGAACAGATTTGAATCATCAATTTTATTCAGCGTGTCTCACCGACCAAAACTATGTCCACTGAGACCACTGTGGGGGGAGGCTAACACCGCTTATCACATCACCACTGTCAGTAAACGCTCGCTAGCTGAGAAGTCAAGCTTTTTTCAGCCCCCCCCCTCCGACAGACAGACACAAGGTGGTGCTCAAGAACTGAACCAGACTTCAGGGATGGCACCGCACGCAACACATGTCCCACCAGACAATATACATTCCATGCACAATTGCATGGCAAGTAAAACAGCCCATTGCCTTTTACACACCGGCCCCCAGCCTGCCAATTAGGGGGAAGCGCAACCAAGGGCTCAGTCGGCGATCTGCTCAGCGGTGCTTTGTCCTGACTGATGAGTAGACGATTCTGTCCTCACCGAGAGAGAGAGAGAGAGAGAGAGAGAGAGAGAGAGAGAGATTCCCGCTCTGCCGCCAACCTTTTTACCTAATGATGTGTCCGCTTTAATTTGTGAGTTAATTTGTAACGTCAAACCGCTAAGATGTCGTTTTTTTAAACTCCAAAGCCCCGGCCTCTGCTGCATCGCCGCACATAACTCAGGGGAACATCTTCAACCCGCGGAGGATGGCCACGTGGTACACACACACACACACACACACACACACACACACACACACACACACACAATGTCCGAGTATTTATTTTAAAACCGATCGATCCTTCGTTCGTTCGTGTGTTTGCTGTAAAAATCACAATTGTTTTTGTTTCACATATTTACATACACATGTTCCCAATAAATATATCCGCGGGTTTGAGTTTTCTAATGGCTGGCGATGCATTTGCCATCGACCTTTCCAAAGAAAGTTATCACAACAATGCATGAGGCTGAAGCCAAATGTCAACAGGAATGATGCATGAAATAATGCACCTATTGACTGGAAGGCCTGGAATCTATTCTCCCGATCGAGTTGTGTTGTGCAAATAAACACATAGACAGTGAATGTCATTGTGAAATCAAGCCGTTTTCCTGCTTTTCGTTCCAAATGTGATGTCATGCACACGGGGGGGGCTGATGCAACTCGACACACTGACGGACGTGACTGACCTGGGATCTCAACGCGGCACTGTCCTATCCAATATATATATATATATATATATATATTTCCCAGTGATTGTTTTCTCTGAGCCACACCCACCTCTAAGCCCCTCTGTTCCAGACTATAGGGCAGCACACGCGTTGGCCGTACCGCGCCGTGCCGCAGCATCTGCTGTTTCACGCCCACAACACCCGCAGGGCTTTATATTTAACACTGATCATCACACACACTCACACAGACACGCACGTACAGATGCACGCGCGCGCACACACACACACGCATGCACACACACACACACATGCACGCACGCACACACAAACACACACACACCCTGTATATCACATGCTGGGTGTCAGAGCAGTGATCCAGACCCCATGAGTTTGCCCACAAGCTGTCCATTGCCTTCACCCCCCCCCCCCCCCCCCCCCCACCCCCCACCCTCCAACCTCCCTAAGCCAGAGTGGCATTAATAATGGAGGCTCTGGTCGAGAAGAAAAATCTCCGGAAGACAAGACGTGAGTTATGACAGCTAAAGGCTAAACAGCGTTTGTCTTCATCAGTCTGTGGCAGATATGCGATTCATACGCCCGAGCAACACAACAAAGAAAGCTGACAGCAGAGTCTCTGTGTGGCCTGCGTGGTTCAACGCATGAGACGTTGACTTTCTGAGGGGTGGGGTGGGGGGGATTGGCGAATTATTATTTGGTATTTCAGTGAACTGCAGTGCACTGCAATTAAATCACTTTTTTTTTTCTCCTCCTCCGTGCTCATAAAGTGAACGCATAAAGTCAGCATAACACCTCCGGGTCCCGTGCCCCCCCCCCCCACAGCCTCCTGCCCAGACCGTAAATGACTGTGACTCGTCTGACGAGCAACATATGAGCCTTTCTTCATACGCTGACAGCCTTTTTCGCATCAAATTCATTTCAGAACGCCTCCTGCACCGCATTAAGATTCACCGAGGTCGGCAGGAGGATGGGCCCTACGGTCTGTCTTGTGCCGGGCGCGGCTTCGCAGGAGCGGCTGTTGCTTCATTGTTATTGAGCGCAAAAAACCCATTAAAAAGGCTTGGCAGGCTTTGCAGGATGCTGCCAATACAACTCCATTGACATTGTGTGTCTCCTTGATACCCCGGTCGTTCTTCTCCAGCCTCCAGCCACCACAGCATGACAAAACCGTTGGAATTGGACTGATTTCCCCAGGCAGGGCCGGAGGCCGTCCCAGCTGCGGTGGAACACAGCCGCGCACGCCTCCAGGTCAGAGCGGGCTGCATGGAAACGATGAAACGTTTAAAGCGGGGATTGTCTTAGGCTAATGCTCAGCCAATCAGTGTCACTAAAAGGTGGTGAAAAAAACCAGAATAGGACGAAAGAAAGGAGGACGATGCCAATGAATTATTTCAGTAAAGCTGTGTGTGTGCCAAGGGTGTAATATAAAGGGGGGGGGGATGCATTAACAGCATTCCATTGAGTCCATCCGGTGAATCACATGCGGACGTTAATAATCTCAGTGTGTGTTGGAAGGTCACACCGTAAACAGCACTTAGTGAGGATGTATGGACAGTGTGTGTGTGTGTGTGTGTGTGTGTGTGTGTGTGGACCTGAGCCAGTGCTATAGCCCAACACCATGTGGGCTGTATAATGTTTGCATTATGTGTGTGTGATGATGACGTACGATTGACTTGATGTGCCATACTGAGAGTGAGTGAGTGTGTGTGTGTGTGTGTGTGTGTGTGTGTGTGTGTGTGTGTGTGCGCGCATGCCTGTGTTTATCTCCCACCCCATGTCATCATCTGATGATCTGGTGAATTATGAGTAGCCCCTCCCCTCCCCTACACATCTCAACAAGTACATGTCAGCACGAAGGCTACAAGATGCAAGATTTGCTGTGTCAAGCTAGTCTAGTCTCTGCTCCTCAGCCCCGTCCTCTCCCTGCTCTCTCTATACCCTGTCCAAGAATGTTCTCGATAAGCTGCAAGGTTGAAAGACACATGTGTTGATTGGATAATATCCTACGTGGATGTCGACAGGCAATTGATTGGCTGTGATTGGCCAGAAAAAGTGCTGAAAGAGTGCTGAAAAATCCAAGAATACGATTTCTCCAATTTCTCTGCAGGAATGAAGCAATGAACCTTCTAGGTCACTGTAGTCTTTTTATTTGTGTCAAACACAAAATAATGTGTTTAATCGGAAACAAACAATCTTGCATGTAATTCTTTAATTAAAGACCAAATACAAATTTTTAATTGCTGGTCTGGTCACAAATTTGGACAGCCAAGCAACTAGTGAATGAAAATTTTGGTCTGTGACCGAGTTCTGGTCATTAGAAGTACTAGGCCAAGCTAGCTTCGAGTTTCGTTGTTATTGTGTCATTTACCAAGACTCAAATGTGACAATATTTTCAACTCATTAATATTCACCACCACACAGCTTCATGAAGGCTCATGGAAATGTATCATTCTGTGATGAATCTCTTTTATAACCATAGGAATCATAGGGAAATACACATTAAAAGCAAATCCCCAAACAAAATCCTGTTGTGCCAACAGCAGCCTATAAAGTGACAAGACAACAAGGTTGTCTCCAGGCAGAGTCAGAGACACACCGCTGTGTGAGGTAAAGGTACTGCTCCAAATGTTCACCAATTCAACCCCTCAACCCCTTTGTCTCTTAGCTTCCTCTTCACAAATCACCTCACCTCCCCTTCCTGCGCTCCCCTGCTCCCCCGGCAAACTCTCCCCCGCCCCCTCACCCCGGCTCTGAGGGAGGCCGTTGTCGACAAACAGCTGACAAGGATCGGAGAGGAGGTGAGTTGTAAAGCTGGGGTGGTGTTTTATCGCAACACACAGAGACATCCACAACACCCCCACCACTTGGAGGGAAGGGCAGATGCATCACCAGATCCTCCTCCATCTTTTAGAGGGTTTGCAGGATGCAGTCTGCTGGCCGAGAGGCAGGATGCATGTCTTTGTGTGCTGATGCTGGAGTTGCGTAAAAATCCTGTTTGCTGCTAGCTTATTTATTTGATTGTTTTGTGTGTGTGTGTATGTGTGTGTGTGTGTGTGTGTGTGTGTGTGTGTGTGTGTGTGTGTGTGTGTGTGTGTGTGTGTGTGTATGTGTGTGTGGTGTGTGTATGTGTGTGTGTGTGTGTGTGTGTGTGTGTGTGTGTGTGTGTGTGTGTGTGTGTGTGTGTGTGTGGTGCGTGTTGTGTGTGTGCGTGTATGTGTGTGTGTGTGCGTGTGTGTGTGTGTGCGTGTGTATCGTGTGTGCGTGTGTGCGTTGTGTGTGTGTGTGTGTGTATGAGCTCTTGTAGCTTGTAGCCTTGTAAGGCTCAAACCAAAGCTGAAATGTGATTTAACCAAGCTATGTATCCAGGACCTAGCGGACACACGCACGCTACGTATACATGGAACGTTTCAATTATTATTATTCAATTATTCCTGTACCCAAGAAATCTGTCTGTCTAAATATACATGTTTTTCACAACAGTTATTATACCACATTGTTGCTTTTTACATGAAATGTGTCATAATGTTTGTGATGTCTCTTGGTATCTATCTGTAATGTACTTCTGTGTTTGTGTTCATGGCAAGTGAAGCGAAAGGCAATTTTCCACCTCGTGTGGACAATAAAGTTGTATTGTATTGTAAAGTCAGATATTATGGCTTTTGTTTCCTATGTGCTAAAAAATCCCTTCCATCACTTCCAAAATGTTGTAGTTTGTCATACCCAGGGTCCTACTAGACTAAAAAGAATAATCTGCTGAATTATGCACACATGTCAAACCATTACAATAGCCCAGACAGAAGCCATGTTGTTGAGTGGGCAGATTGAAATGATTTTAACTTCAGTTCCGAATAATTCTGACAGGCCTGGCAAGACCTGGCAGGTCTCTCTCTCTCTCTCTCTCTCTCTCTCTCTCTCTCTCTCTCTCTCTCACACACACACACACACACACACACACACACACACACACACACACTGTGTGTTTTAATACAGTTTGTACTGTATCCAGGACATATCCATCCTGCTGCAGGCGCTGCTGTGTGTTCCCAGGTGTGGGTGTTTGGGTCCTGCAGGGCCAGCAGGGCTGTAACCATATGGGCCGTCCTCTGGGGTGGCTGTGGGTGTCACTCACAGCTCAGCCCCGCTGGCCGCTGGCAGATGACAATTACACGCCACAAGGCCTTATTGACGCACACACACCAGGACAGAGCGAGAGAGAGAGAGACAGACAGACAGAGAGACAGAGAGAGACAGAGAGAGAGAGAGAGACAGAGAGAGACAGAGAGAGACAGAGAGACAGAGAGACAGACAGAGAGAGAGAGAGACAGAGAGAGACAGAGAGACAGAGAGACAGAGAGACAGAGAGACAGAGAGAGACAGAGAGACAGAGAGACAGAGAGACAGAGAGACAGAGAGACAGAGAGACAGAGAGACAGAGAGACAGAGAGACAGAGAGACAGAGAGACAGAGAGACAGAGAGACAGAGAGGCAGAGAGACAGAGAGACAGAGAGACAGAGAGCAGAGAGACAGAGAGACAGAGAGACAGAGAGACAGAGAGACAGAGAGACAGAGACAGAGAGACAGAGAGACAGAGAGAGACAGAGAGACAGAGAGACAGAGAGAGAGAGAGAGAGAGAGAGATTGGCCAAGATAGAGACCAGCAGATGAAAACTAAGGAAAACTAAGAGTGGAGAGAGTGGAGGGAGTGATTCTGAGTATTTCTTTTCAGGGTAATTGCATTCGGGATGGCTTAAGTGTTCAGGATAGTGTTGTATTTGTGGAAAACCAGCATGTATTTTTCATATGTGCGTGCCTCGGTGCGTGAACAGCGAGGCACGCACGGCTGCACCTCCTATTTAGATACCCCGCCCCCCCCCCCCCCCCCATCCTCTGGGCCACCCTCAGGACATCAGGGGGCAGTTTAAGCACCGGACCGATCCGAACAAAGGAGACCATCTCCTCCTTGTCAGAGGCCAAGCCGTCCGTATTGACTTCTTCCTCCTCTCTCTCTCTCCCTCTCTCTCTCCCTCTCTCTCTCCTCCGTCACTGTTTACTGTTTAGCATCCGAAAAGGAATTGGCGTCTCCAGTGCGTTACTTTAATTCTCCGGAGCCGTCCTAAGCCACTCACCCACCACGCACTTAATCACGTTTTGGGATGTCGAGCCCCACCACCACCACCGCCACCACCACCACCACCACCGTCACCACCATCCCCAGAGCCCTAGATGACTAATTCTCCCCTAAAGTCCTGCACAGTCCCTTTGTCTCCGGCCGGGTGCCGAGTCTCCCTAAAGCCTTTAAGATTAAGTCCTCCTCCGGCTGAAGTCCAGGGAAAGACTCTTTAGAGTCGTAGTGAACAATCAAATTGGTCTTACTGTGTAGAGGTGTGGGGGAGGGGCTGTGGGGTGGGGGGGGGGTGGGGGCGGGGGGGGGGGTGGGGGGGGGGGTTTCCCGATTGCTACAACGTTTAGATCAGTAGCCAGGAGCTGATGAGCTTTATTTGTGTGTGTGTGTGTGTGTGTGTGTGTGTGTGTGTGTGTGTGTGTGTGTGTGTGTGTGTGTGTGTGTGTGTGTGTGTGTGTGTGTGTGGTGTGTGTGTGTGCGCGTGTGTGTGTGTTGTGTGTGTGTGTGTGAGAGAACACACAGTCCCACGGAGCCTGATCAGGTCTTAATTGGTTGAGGCTGATTGTTATTTATTATTTTTGCCCCTGAAGCCTTTACTCCGCGCGCGCCCCGGGACACACACTCAGGAAACACTCGCTAATTACTAATGGATGACGACAAAGCGCCAAGAGGTAGAGGTCAGCCAAGGTGTGTGTGTGTGTGTGTTGTGGTGTGTGTGTGTGTGTGTGTGTGTGTGTGTGTGACTTTTCACATGGCCCGATTCTCCATATCCATCCAGCTAAATTGTGGGATCCTTTACACAAATGAAAAGCTCTTCCTCAGAGTCTTGGCGTTTGCTCAACCGCCCGTCTTTGGGATGACTCAATAACCATACACTCAGTCAGTCCGTGGGCTGCGTAGCACAGCCCCTCTCTGGGTGTCTGCACCGCTGGGCCAGTACTGAACCAGACACAGGA
>PIJE02001757.1:91567-96567 GCA_002895965.2 Coryphaenoides rupestris
TGTTGTTAGTTAATTAAACTTTCCCTGTAGCTTTTATTACATTAGTTTCAGTCTTGCTGTGGGGGAAAGGGGGGGGGGGGGTTGGAAATCAGTCAGACCACCCTTGGTTGCCAGGACTAATTTCCTGACTTGCTCTCCAATGAGGTGTACCCAGAACCACTGTCACCTCGAGGTGTAGTGGTATGTCTGCCTGTGTGTGTGCGTGTGTGTGTGTGTGGTGTGTGTGTGTGTGTGTGTGTGTGTGTGTGTGTGTGTGTGTGAGAGAAGAGAGAGAGTTTGTGTGAATGTGCGTATGTGTGAGTGTGTGTGTGTGTGTGTGTGTGTGTGTGTTGGTGTCTATGTGTGGTGTGTGTGTGTTTCTATAGGTGTGTGTGTGGTGTGTTGTGTGTGTGTGTGTGTGTGTGTGTGTGTGTGTGTGTGTGTGTGTGTGTGTGTGTGTGTGGTGTTGCGTGTGTGGGTGTGTGTGTTCACACCCTCCATTTTCTCATCAGGAGAACGAGCTTAATAAGGAGTAACCAGGAAGTTCCTGCTTAATGAACAAATCGTGTTAACACGCCCGGAGGGGCGAAAACCACAGCAGAAACGGCATATTGTTGTTGCCTTTGAGGCCTGAACGCCGCAACACATGCTCCGGAGTCACAGGGGACGCCGCGGTCCCCAAAACACAAACACAGGAACCATCTTACTTGATTGTGGATTGTTGGATAAACAGTAAATCTGGTATGCGGCCAGGCACATTTACCTATGAATTAATCTTAAACCCCCATGCGAACGAAAAAGAAAATATGAGAAGCTCACAAGTGTCTTTTGTGTTATTACGAATGAACTTTCCAGAGATGTGATCTGAGAGCAAAACCCGGCCCTTCCATCCTTGTGTCCTCTAGATTACGGTAGCCAACTGGTGCAACCTGGAGTTCTAGGGCCTACAAACATAATGCCTCTGGGCTCTCTCTCTCTCTCTCTCTCTCTCTCTCTCTCTCTCTCTCTCTCTCTCTCCTCTCTCTCTCTCTCTCTCCACTCCATTCACCTCAAATTCCTCCCCCGGGCGGGTGGGTGGGTGGGTGGGTGGGTGGGTGGCGGGGGGGAGGTGGAGGAACTGGCACAGAGCTGACAGGCCTGGCCAACTGGACGTAGCAGCATTCTTCTCTGAGCGGCTGCAGAGGGACTCGTTGCTATTTCATTGACCTGGTATTTTTTGGATGAATTGGGAGGACGGGGAACTAGCGCACGCTGTCCATCAGTCATTGATTTTGATAGTCCTCATCCGGCGTCCGGAGCCTCCCTCCCTCCTGGTCTGCTCGCGATTGCATGATGAATGACTAATCAATGAACCGAGAAGTAAAGGAGGAAAAAAAAAGCTGTTGGATGAAGGGCCGATCGCCGCGGCATCGCAATCTGAATCGTATTTGCCGATGACGATGTTGGTCATTCGCAGCTTCGGTTGTAAATCAAGTGACTTTATGAGGCCAGGGCTCCAAAGGGGCGAGCCTCTTCTATATATGAACACCCGCCGCCGGGCAGGGCCTGTGCGGCCACTGTAAAGGCACCGTAAAACATTGCTTAAGCCGCGGACGTTTATAAATAAATAATTAGCAAGAGTAATATTTATGGTGGCTGATAAAAAAAGAAAAAAAAACCTCCACGTGTGAGGTATGGGTGCGAGGACACGGGAGCGGCGTGTTCATTTGGCTAAGTGAGCCTGTGATATACGGGCGCGTCCTGCCGGGGACCCTGCTGCCCGCCCCCACTACCGCCCGCCCCGCCCCGCCTTACCCAACAATGCCCTGCTGTTAATGAAGCTGACCCTCCCCTCCTACCCCAACCCGCGCAACCCCCCCGCCCCCCCTCCTCCTCCGGCATTACATGAGCTCCTGAACCCTTCTGGGCCAAATTAAGAACGATTGAAAGCATAAAAGTGGCCGCCAGCTACCCTTCTTCTTTAGGGGTTTTAAGGCGAAATTGATTTTGACACCGACACAAATGTCGCATTAAAGCGCGATCACGTGTAAGCGCTTATTTCCAAACACACATTTGCGGAAAGCAATTAGCTAAACGGTTAAGCAACCTTACACGTTGGTGTAATCATGTTTGGTCTGTCCCGTTGGTACAATTTGTCGCTGGTAATTACATATTTAAATTCTCCATGCCCTCGGATACCTTAAACCTGCATATTTAGCACGTGCGTGTGCATGTTTGTGTGTGTGTGTGTGTGTGTGTGCATGTGTGTGCGCGTGTGTGTGTGCGTTTGTGTGTTTGTCCTGTGTGGTGTGTGATGTGTGTGTGTGTGCATGTTTGTGTCCGATGTGGTGTGTGTGTGTGTGTGTGTTGCAATCAGGAAATATTGAAACAAACCTATCTCCAGGCATTGCCCCGTGGCAGGCAGGCACCAACTACCAACATCCTCCCAATCCTTCTCTTCTGGGACGCTGAAAAGAGAATAATTTCAATCTTTTATGCATGCTGTTTAATGTAACCCTTTAATCTGGCTAAGGGGGCCCACCAGGGCCGCCTCTAATCAGAAGTGCCCAGTGTGTGCGGCACTCACAAACCACGCCGAGTGCCAACCTCACACACACGACACACACGCCTTTGTGTGGTTCAAAATGAATCACACACTCATTACACCAGCCGCCATAATGTGCCGGCACGCCAAGGGCCTTGCCGATGGGTCCCTGGAGGCCACCTGGTGAGGCTTCTTTTTGCACCAACCTCTGCCACGTTGCACTCAGGGTTTGCCAACACAAACTGGCAGAGGGTTTGGTGTGCGTCGGCACGGTCTGAGCAGCAATAGAGGTTTTTTTGCGTTTGGACGATGATGCATGAGTTGCGTAGGTGTGTCAGTGTGTGTGTGTGTGTGTGTGTGCGTGTGTGTGTGTGTGTGTGTGTGTGTGTGTGTGTGTGTGTGTGTGTGTGCGTGCCGGCTGCGCTATGTGAGCACAGATCGCTGGTAGCGGTGCGGTGCAGCCCCTACACCAGCCCAACCTCTGGGGACGGGGCCTAGCGAGTCCAGCCGTCTGTGATTAGTCATTCTCATTTGCAAGCTAGCAAGCTGTTGCATAAACAGTGACATGAGGGGGGGGAATCAATGAATCGCTGGTGTATGGAGGAAAAAAAAGAGATTTGTACATTTCTATAACCCTGTTACTACTATTTATTCATAAGCTGTGTGTTCCGCCATGTTCATCGTGAAATTAAAAAGCTGATACACACACACACACACACACACACATACACACACACACATACACACACACACACATAAACACACACACACACACACACACACACACACACAGATACACACAGACACTAAACCGAGTGAAATTGGACACCTGGATATATAATTGCTATAGTAACTGCAGATTGTAAAATAGAGCTCCTGTGAGGTTCAACATAAATGACTGTAAAATGTTACTGTCGTGCTACACATCACATAGAAGTGGCTTTTCTAGGTCTCTCCAACATAGGACATACGACAGACGTTGGGTAATCCGGTTTATTGCAGTTTGAGTTTGTAGAAATGGCAGACAGAGCCTGTGGAACAAAGCTAGCATGCCAGCGCCTTCCTGAATGTGTGTGTGTGTGTGTGTGTGTGTGTGTGTGTTGATGGCTGGTTGAACCTGTGGGCTAATCAGCCTGACCGGGGCCAGGTGAGGCGGCTTAAACCAGACACCAACACACACACTCCACAGCCTCATTAAGGAATTTCTGTCTCTTTTCCTCAATCCCTCTCCTCTTCATCAAGTATCCATTCTCTTCATCATGTATCCGTCACCTCCAGCCACAAATCCTCCCTCTCTTCGCACATGCGTTCCTCCTCGTCTCTGAAAGCGTTTCGATGCATCCGGTGGTCGTTTCGCTCCTTGTCTCCTGCCTGATTGTTGTCTCTCTCTGTCTGGAGGCCTTCCTGGCCTCAGCCTCATCGTCCACCTCTTTATTAACGGTCACCTTCTCTGCAGCCAGGCTGGAGCAAAGTGTCTGGATGGCTTCTTCTAGCGAGACAACCTCCTTCACAGAGGAGGTCACGTCCTGGGTCAGTCTCTCCTCATGGTGAGCCAAGAGTTTGTCCTCCAGCCGCTCCTTCTAGAGGAGGACGTGTCCCAGGTGGTGGGGGGGGGGAGATGTTCTCGTGTCTCTGGAACTCCATGGAGCTCAGTCACAGTCTATTTTCAGCATAAAATGGAGTACCAGGAAGTCTTGTCCAGGACACAGATTTTGTTGTTTATATTGCTTGCTCCATCTTGGTTCTCCTCCTCTTCCTCCTTGTCCAACCAGCTTTCCCTGGAAGTGAGATGGGACAAAATAAGACCCTAGTTTTTCTATGGATAACATTGCTGTATTCGGCCTCGACCAGTTACACACAATTTCAGAAATAATAAAATGAGTCATACTTGTCATTGATTAAAACAATAGTTTACCCATTTTGCATATTTGTCTTAAAATTCACTTCCCCATGTTTTCAACGTCCATTCCCTTGCATTGGGCGGTGCGAAAAAAACAGAAATTACAATGAAACGGGGAAAGATTACTTGAACAATGTCTACAATACCTTTAGAGATAGAGGGAATCTCTTCCTCAATCACTTCTATGTGTGTTTGTTGAAAGGCTTGTTGTCACAGACACACAGACACAGACACAGACACAGACACACACAGACACAACACACACACACACACACACACACACACACACACACACACACACACACACACACACACACACACACACACACACACACAAACAAAGACAGCTAAATTAAGATGTGAACTGGAGGGGAAGCAATGACAGATGAATGAACAGGATCACCTTCCTGGGGCTACTAGGCTGGATTTACTGCTCTGAGATGTGGTGTGTATGTGTGTGTGTGTGTGTGTGTGTGTGTGTGTGTGTGTGTGTGTGTGTGTGTGTGTGTGTGTGTGTGTGTGTGTGTGTGTGTGTGTATGTGTGACACACAGACACACACACACACACACACACACACACACACACACACACCATGG
>PIJE02001757.1:99067-104120 GCA_002895965.2 Coryphaenoides rupestris
TGTGTGCATAATTCAGCAGATTATTCTTTTTAGTCTAGTAGGACCCTGGGTATGACAAACTACAACATTTTGGAAGTGATGGAAGGGATTTTTTAGCACATAGGAAACAAAAGCCATAATATCTGACTTTACAATACAATACAACTTTATTGTCCACACGAGGTGGAAAATTGCCTTTCGCTTCACTTGCCATGAACACAAACACAGAAGTACATTACAGATAGATACCAAGAGACATCACAAACATTATGACACATTTCATGTAAAAAGCAACAATGTGTTATAATAACTGTTGTGAAAAACATGTATATTTAGACAGACAGATTTCTTGGGTACAGGAATAATTGAATAATAATAATTGAAACGTTCCATGTATACGTAGCGTGCGTGTGTCCGCTAGGTCCTGGATACATAGCTTGGTTAAATCACATTTCAGCTTTGGTTTGAGCCTTACAAGGCTACAAGCTACAAGAGCTCATAATGCAGGCTAAAATCATCTCTATCAAATCTAATGTAAAAAAATTTTTTAAGTTGTTTGCAAGAGAGCGATTGTTCATTGTGCATTCCTGTTTTTCCCCACCCCTGCCCATCAATACATTTAGATAATCCCAAGCCGAGCTCACATTGTCTCTGCAGAGCGACCACCCCCCATCTCGCCCTCAGTTTTAGCTTCCATTATCTTCCCTACATACCTCTCTACATATTATACCACCAGGTGTGAGCGTGATTAGCCATTCCAAGCGGTTTAAAAAAAACCCCCCAAAAAACGGTTGGAATGCCCCCACTTGACATCACAAGTGGGAGTGTCCACCGAGATGTATGGTGGATAGATCAGCCTACCAGTTGATACAGTCCACTGGGTCGGCTGGTAGGCTGATCTATCCAGCATACTAACTCCTTTCTGTGAGTTACTTCTGCGGTGTCCTTTAACACGATATATAGACATTGGAACCGAACGTGTGTCTGTCAATGTCATATCGTGTTCATATTGTGTGTGCCATACATGCATTGGGGTTCATCGTAGCATTAGCTGCTGTTGCTGCACGCCACCTGAAGTATCTTCTTTAGGGGGCTCCTCCAAAGGACACTGGCAGTTGCCGGTGAATAATCTGGTTCAAGTAGTATGAATGAAAACGGAGCAGACGGTACTTAGCGAGCGTCCATGAGTGTGTGTGTGGTGACGGCTGCTTTAACCCGGGGTCCTTGATTAGGCAATACACCACAGTTGTGCAGCCTCACCCAGCCCCGGACTAATCAGCCTGGTCCAGGTGAGGTTGCTTAAACCAGCCACCAAACACACACACCACACACACACACACACACACACACACACACACACACTTTGAGCTAAATAATGACCACAGAAATGCTAACCATGAAGTCTCAGCATGATATATTTTGATTGGCAGTGCTAAAAGGTTAGCCCTAATACAATTACCAGGCGTCTAAAGACACACACTAGGCCTATATGTGCGACTTATTGCGAGTAAAACCATAAATAACCGTGACGTAAAGGTTTCCACGGTATGTAAGGTTGTAATAGCACGGCACTAACATTTAACATCAAAAATAACATTATAATAGATCATTTATTCAGTCATTCAGGACGCCGACTGCATGATTTGTCAGCCACTTACACACACACACACACACACACACGACTCTGGGTCATAAACGTTGGAAAAAGCAGCGATTCTTTTGAGCGAACGCAAATGTCGCTTTTTCTTCGTTCTGTGTTTGAGCGACACATCAGTCTTCATCGTCATCGTCATCGTCAACATTATTCCTCGTTTGGTTTATGAGCCGAAGAAGAGGGGAGGGAACGGCTCTCCATACATCAACACCGGCATCCGCTAAACCCAAATAACTGGGCTTCACGTGGCAGGCTCCCATTGAAAAACACAACACAATGTCTCCACGCCTTTTACCCTCTCAGCAGAAGAGACGGCAGAGGCAGGGGAAAGGGGGGGCGCATGTATATATGTGTGTGTGTGTGTGTGTGTGTGTGTGTGTGTGTGTGTGTGTGTGTGAAGCCAACGGTCATTTACCATCGGCTTAGTGTGATAAATACGGGCCTGTCTGGGGTCCTCTCTGGGGTGTGTGTGTGTGTGTGTGTGCCGCTGAAGGATGGAAGCTGGTGTTTTGGTGACTGAGGAATGGACCGGAGGGTGGGGGAGGGGGGGGGGGGGGGGACTCCATAGTGAATGACTTCAACCCTGAAGGACTTTAATAAGAGATCGCGCACACAGGAAGACACGACAACGAGAGCCACGTCAAGAGAGACGCAGACTATGTTCGACCTTGTTCACGGTCCACTGGGCCGACGGAACTGTTCTATATACGTTTACAGTGTGTATGTACAGTATGTGTGTGTGTGTGTGTGTGTGTGTGTCTGTGTGTGTCTGTGTGTGTCTGTGTGTGTGTGTCTGTGTGGTGGTATGAAAATGTGCTGACATGCACACACACACACATGGTCTGCTCCGCTCCCTTGGTGATATCCTAGCATCAGGTTCAGTTATTATTTTTCTGCTGTTTTGCTTTTCTTGTCGATTTTTTGGCTCACAACGTCTCACTTTTTAGCCTTCCTTGCTTCCTTCCTTCCTTTGCTCCTTCCTTCCTTCTTTCTTATATTCCTTCCTTTGTTCCTTCCTTCTTTCTTATCTTCCTTCCTTCTTTCTTATCTTCCTTCCTTTGTTTGTTAGTTAGTCTGTTCCTTCTTTCTCTCCTTTCTGCCTTCCTTCCTTTCCTTATCCACTACCTCCTTCTTCCCTCCATGCCTTCATACACTCCTATGCTCCTTCCTCCCTCCCTCCCTCCCTCTATCCCTCCCTCTTATACCTTCATTCTCTCCGTCCATCCTTAACGTCCGTCTCTCCTTCACTCCATCCCTCCTTCCCTCCATCCTTCTATCCTTCCATCCTTCCATCCCTCCATCCCTCCATCCCTCCAATAACCTTCTTCCCTATCCCTCCATCCCTCTTCCCCATGCCGTCCTTCCCATCCCTCCTCCTCCTTCCTCTCCAGTCCCTCCTGTCCCTCCATCCTCTTCCCTCCATCCCCCAGTCATTTCTTCCGGGCCGCGCTCTGTCTGTTCCGCAGGTTTTTTTTCAGCCCCATCTCTCTCTTGGTAAAGCACGCTGAGCAGGAGCGGCCGTCTTAGTCGCTGATTTCATACGTGTCACACGACACAATTACGTACGTCTGTCTCTCAAAGGCTTTCCTACGGCCCCGGCCCCCGGCCCCCCGGCCCCCGGCCCCGGCCCCCGGCCCCGGCCCTGGTTTGTTTTAGAGGCGGTGTGGGGACACAAAAGAGAGACTGTCATCTCCTGGCCGGGGCCGTCAGCTCACAGCTCTCGTTAGCCGATGGAAGATTTGACAGCCACTCTGGAAACCGAGCCGTGGCGTTTCTATACTTTACTGAATCAACGATGCGTCAGAGGGCTGTTCACATCGGCCCCTAATCCCACTGAATGGACACGGTTTTCCTTTTCTTTTCACTCTCCCAGACTCACTCTTTTCTTTCTTTCTTTCTGTCTTTCTTTCTCTTTCTCTCTCTGTGCCTCTGCTGTCGTGCAGTATGGGCATCTCATGCAGCTGGTGCAGTACCGGGGCCCTCTCCCCTCTCTCTCTCTCTCTCTCTCTCTCTCTCTCTCTCTCTCTCTCTCTCTCTCTCTCTCTCTCTCTCTCTCTGGTAATTACAGTCCATTGTCTAGAGGGTCGGATGCCCCCAGAGTCTTCCATGTCCCAGCATTAGCGCTCCGCTTAGGGCTTGAAAATTGACTTCGCCCCCCTATTGTCTCTAAAGCACAAAGTTAATCCAAATGGTCAAATAAAACAAGAACTGGACACTTTACTTTGATAGCGGGAAAGGGGAGTTTAATGTGGCGTGTGACAAACCTTTCACTGGGGTAAGTGAGAGCGCTGAAGAATTCAATTTCCGCAGCCTTCATTCTCTCCACCTCCTGTGTGTGTGTGTGTTCTGTTGTTTGTGTGTGTGTGTGTGTGTGTGTGGTGTGTTGTGTGTGTGCTGCTGTGTGTGTGGTGTGTAGATGTTGGAGAGTGTGTGGGTCGTGTCTGTGCGTGCTTCCTGTGTGTGTTCATCCGCACCTTCAATTCTACCCCACTCACTCTGTGTGTGTTGTGTGTGTGTGTGTGCTGTGTGTGTGTGTGCATGTGGTGTGTGTGCCGTGTGTGTGTGGTGTGTGTGTGTGTGTGGTGTTGTGTGCCTGTGTGTGTGCCTGCTTGTGTGCGTGTGTGTGTGTGTCACTAAATACAGTATGTGTGCTAATCTGGGCACGGGGGCTAATCTAAACCAGGTGGGGATATGGCTTGTCCGCTGGTGTCACAAATGTTGACCGACAAACTGCCAAGCCAACCTCGCACCCCGACCCCCTCCTCACCCGTTCACCCCTCACCCCCCACCCCGACATAAAGGAAACTCATAGGTGTCCGATAGCGTTAGCTAGAGATGAATCGCCAGCTTTAGCATCCGAAGTGCGTAGTAGTAAGAGACAAGAGGGGTGGAAACCTAAAAGCAAGTGGGAGAGTGTGGATGTATGCATGTTTCTCCATATGTATGGCATGGATGTCGTGTTCTGTGATGTAGTCTTGACTATTTATGTACGATGATGAATGGTTTTGTGGCTCTCGGGATTAGAGACTATGGTCCCTGCAGGGCCCGGCCGGCCCCAGAGGGCCCCCCCACATCCTGGGGCACGTCCAGGGCAGAGCAGGGGTTCCCGTGGAGAGGAGGTGGGTGTCAGAGTCCCGCTCACCCACTATGATGGATGAGAGTGGGGTCAGCATCCATGCTTGCTCGTTAGAGACATGATGAGCACACCACACCCACAACACACACACACCACACACCATTACACACTACATCACACACACACAGCAGACAACACACACACACACACACACACACACACTAGAGCAACACATCACAACACAGCAACACACACACACACAGCAACAAACACACACACACATTACTGTTGTGGGGATCTTATGTGTGTTCGTTTGGTCCAGTTTTGTCCTGGGTAGGGGCCCT
>PIJE02001758.1:0-27136 GCA_002895965.2 Coryphaenoides rupestris
TTGGACCTTTAGAAGTCCAGTGTGACACCCGTTCTGAAAGCATGTGTAAACGGGTCCAGAGGGAAACATTCCGGGTGCTCTTGTTTGGTCTGCTTGATGATAATGATGAATGGTATCTTGTAGAAGCGCAGCCAAAGCTCTGAGATTCTTTATGCGTGAATAGGCAGTACATATTTAGCCTTGTTATCCTTCTGTAGCGCGTTGGCTTATTGAAGTCAACTGAGAAAGCTGTGTTTGGATGCTGAATTCAACAGTGCATCGCACAGCACTAATCCTTAAGATTAGCATGTAAAAACCAACACATTTGATGTTTTACAAAGAGGGAAACACGGAGGCTATCCTATCACTGTATTTGCATTATGTTTGCAAATGTGGATACAGTAGTTGTGTGTGTACAAAAATTTCGGTCCTTTCGAGCACAGGAATATTCGCAACAACACGTTTTAGAACGTATATAAACTTTGTATTTTCTTACTGTGAAAAGTTCCAAAAAGAACAGTGTGTTGTTTTGCCGTTTGTGTGGCAGACACCCCCTGTTCCCCCTGCTGGCGCTGCTGTTTGAGAAGTGTGAGCAGTCGACGCAGAGCTCAGACTGCATCACGTCGGCCAGCTTCGACGTGGACATCGAGAACTTTGTGCGCAGCCAGGAGAAGGAGGGCAAGGCCTTCTTCAGCGAAGACCCCGACCTGGACAACCTGGTGAGCAGTCGGGACAGAGACTTTTGTGAGATCCAGCCACACCTCTCTGTCTCTCTCTTTCTCTGTCTTTCACCCCTTTTTATGCCGCTTTTCCACTGCATAGTACCGGCTCCACTCGCTTGGTACCAACTCCTTTTCCACGACAGATCTAGTACCCCTTTACCCCATCCATGTAGCAAGATGTCACAGCGACGCCACTATTTAGCTGGCAAGCAAGGACACAAGCTGGCTAGCAAGGAGACAAAGAGACATACAATCGCCTCAAGTTACGAGGCGAATACGCAGCATTTGATAAGAATCGCGATGGTGAAAAAGATGAAAGATTCAAGCCTCAACCCCAGATGGCATCAGATGATGCACCGTCCAGTCAATTCGTCCATTACTTGTTAATCATGTGTAAAATATAGTGAACGGCAGTTGCGGATGCAGGAAATATATTATAATATTGTAACGGGCTCAAAGGTGTGTGCTTTCCAAGCCACCATGTTCAACAAAAAACAGGCGTTCCATTAAGTAGTCCTCAGCCCACGCAGTGCGATCCAACTGTCAAAGTCTCCACCTGGTGCACACAGCTCCTCCTCTCCCCTTTCTGGCAGCCTGCTCTTCCCTTTGTAGGAACAGTCCTCGTGGCTTAACAAGCCACAGCTTTTCCTCTTTATGGACCGGAAGTCCCGATAAGGCTCGGGGGTGGAGCCAGCAGGCTGAAAGATACCTCCCTTCAATTATCACTCCCCTATTTGCACATCAGCTTTTGGTATTGCGTGGAACCTCGATGGAGTGGGTACTTAAAACTGTACCTGGTCAAGTCGGCGAGCCGAGTCGAGTCAAGCTGATGCTATGCAGTGGGAAAAGTGGCATTACACAGAGATCCCAGAATATCGCCATAAAGATTTCCGGCATTGTGCTGGCTTTTGCCTGTTTACATTAACATTACAGTGGCGGATATTTGCGAGCAAGGTCTGCTTGCGATCATTAATAGGTTGGAGAAATTGAAAAGATTGAACACATTGGCAGACATAAAACGTCTTGGCCTCCCTCCGACACCAGAATAAACGACAGAACGAAAATAACCCCATTCTGTGTTTGAACTTTAGCACGGAAGGCTAGGCGGACCAAAGCCACAACGTCCCTGCAACAAAACTGCAGTGTAACCGTGGTTTGCTCTGTCGCTCGCTGTCTCTCTGTCTCCGTCTCCCTCTCTGTCTCCGTCTCCCTGTCTGTCTCTCCCTGTCTGTGTCTCTCTCTCTTCTCTCCCTGCCTCTCAGGATCAGATCTTATTTGTTGGTTTGTTCATACCAAGAGCTTTGGTCAAACAAAGAAGTTGTGAGATTTCTATTGTGATGTTCTAGCATCGGGGTGATGTGCACACGTACACATTTGTCAGTGTGTGCTTGTGCATATGAGTGTCCCTGTGTGTGTGTGTGTGTGTGTGTATGTGTGGCACCTGGGTTTTGATGGGGGACAGTCCCCCCCGAAGTTGGTAACAACTTCAGTTGCCAGATCCATAACCTGCTCTACATTCTGAGCACCTCTGGTGAACTGCGTTGCCATGCCCAGCAGCCAGGACATGGGATGAAATATCACACCATAACTGTAAATGTAGCACGCTACCGCTAAAAGCCTGTTGGTAAAGATGCACAACTATGCGTTTCTGACAAAGCCTCTTGAGCGTCTCGCTCCAGAACCCTCCCTGGCTCTGTCACTGATTGCATATGGCCGACCAACAAGGCTGCAAATAGGTCTTGTTACCAAAATGAAATTACATTTTTCATAAAATATTGTGTATGTGTTGTGTATCCTGGGATACAAAGCTAATTTCCAAATCATTTCCAGGTCAGTCTATTACACCATATTATAAAACGGATAGTTCTGGTCCTTGATTATGATTGTCTGAGCTGCCTTCGATGCCGTGGTAAAATACTCTATATAACCTTACACCCTTGACCGCATTACATCAGTATCACTGCATCAAACAAACTGTTTCAAAGCAACCATTCTGCTATATGATTGTCAATTTAGCTGTTACAAAGAGTCAGATTTTGTGGTTACTTTCGATGTACTGGGTGGGCCACTTTACCCACCACTACATAACCATATCCCCCAGATGCATGTATGCAGCCAATCTATCAGCATGCTTTCCACCCTTAATGCATCTGTCAATACGTTTACATGCACACTGAGGGTCTGATTTTCAAGAACCCCCCCCCCCACACCTGCGATGTGCAGAACCCGCCATCCACACATATAACCCGACGGCACAAGGCCCGCAGCCCGACCCGAACCCGCATAATATCCTATAATCACTATGATATAAAACGCACGACCCGACCCGCATCTTCTTTGTGTCCCCAGAACCGAACCCGGGAAAAAAAATTACGACAAAATACCACCTGGGTCACAGACGCTCAACCATGGCAACTTATTTGCAGTAACTAAATAATATTTTTTGGCCCAATTAAGTGAAATTGGATAATTTGAAAATCACTGCTCGAGAGGACGGGACAGAGTCACTGCTCTAGAGGACGGGAGGGGAGTCAAAACGAAATGCAATCCGCCGTTGAGGCATATTTTAAGCACGGGAGTGACAACCACATGATGGTCTGTTGCCTGTCATACGGGCCGGTAACCCTGGCAACTGGCCCGGCCTGGCCCCGTCTCTACATGGACGTGGTCTGTGGTAGTTCTCCCCTCTCTCATCATGTGTTTGGTTTGTTCCATCCTCTTATCAGTTGTTTCTTTGGGTTTTTGTGATGTAATCAGACGGCTTCAGACTTTGGACACGCACGCACGCACGCACACACGCACGCACACACACACTGTTCTTTGTGGGGTGAACCATTGATGGAATAGACTGTGTGTGTGTGTGTGTGTGTGGGGAATAAGTATATTGCACGAAAATTGGGTATACTTCTTTACCTGGATATTGTATTAGTGGACACCTTTGCATCCCACAGCTAGAGGCAGACCTTCTAGCTCGGGTTATGATTAACCGAGATGCTGATTAGTGTCTAAATTCAAAATTCAGGGGAAACCAGAATTGTTGGGTTTCAGATACCAAGCTTGGACTGATCTGAGTTCAGTCTCATGCTGTGAACAAACCTGCTACATAGCGGGTTCGACAACAGCTAGATAACTCCTACCACGGCTGCAATTCCACCTTCTTTCTATCGGGTCATTGACTTAGACAATAACCAATGCGACAATGACAAACTATATTCCAAAGCTAAACTTGTATTCCAAAGCATATCGTTTTTCCTCCTTGTGAGCTATTTTACTTTAACGTCGCCAAATAACTTAAAAGCCGTCACTTTTTCATACATCAGCAGACTAATTTGTCTCTGCCTGATCCCAGAACTTTCGGTAGAAACTCAGCTTAACTCAAAGTGTGTTAACACTTTGAGTTAAGTGACACTTCTGAACAATGACATAATGGCTTGCCCATCCGGTGGATATAGGATATATATATCCACTGGGCATTCATCTCGGATCCAGAAGTTCAACCATGTGTCTCTCATGTCACTATGGCAACAGACCTTGGGATGTTTAGTTGTAAGATTGCAGTTAACCAGTCGAATGGTGCCTCTCTTGTTAACCTTTGACCCTTCACCCCTGCCTTCCCAGATGGTGAAGGCCATCCAGGTATTGCGGATCCACCTGCTGGAGCTGGAGAAGGTGAGCGACCTGTGCAAGGACTTCTGCAGCCGCTACATCGCCTGCCTGAAGACCAAGATGAACAGCGAGACCCTGCTCAGCGGGGACCCCGGGAGCCCCTACTCCCCGCTGCAGGGCCCGGGACTGTCCCCCATCAAAACCCAGGTGCCCCACATACACACACAGGGGCGCTCATATGCACAAGCACACATACTGTACACACAGACTCGCTTACTCACACACACACATGCAAGCATACACGCAAGGTACATCACACACTTGTCAAGTTTGTTTGTAGTATTTCTAAGGTGTGTGTGTGTGTGTGTGTGTGTGTGCGTGTCCTCAGACCCCCACCTCCTTTGCCGGAACCCTCAGTCCCCAGGGCCAGATCATGGTTCAAACATCCGCCCTGCAACAGGGCAACGTTACTGTGACAACCGTCAACCCCACCCAGGTGGTAGCAGGTGACTACCTACATGACTTATCCCTTTCAAATTTCTTTTATACACAATTTGCTTTCCTAACGTTACTATTCGCCACCTTGCGGATGATGTCACAAAGATAAAGTTCCTACTGTTGCTAACTGTGTGACTTCCTGCCAGACTGTGGCCTCCAGGGGACACAAAAGTGGAAACACTTTGTCCTTAAGCTGCTTGCTGTGTTTCCTCCCCGAAGGCCTCACAGCACCGAGGGGACCTCCCTCACTGTGTGTGTGTGTGTGTGTGTGTGTGTGTGTGTGTGTGTGTGTGTGTGTGTGTGTGTGTGTGTGTGTGTGTGTGTGTGTGTGTGTGTGTGTGTGTGTGTGTGTGTGTGTGTGTGTGTGTTGCCCTGCTCCGCTCCAGGTGGCACGGTCTATCAGCCGGTTACCGTAGTAACACCCCAAGGCCAGCTCGTGACGCAGGCCATCTCTCCCGGGACGATACGAGTCCAGAACAACCAGGTGAACACACGCACACACAGTAAACAAACCAAAACAGTGGGGTGTTCCCCTGTTGCCTAGCCACCACACACTGTAAACAAAGGAGCATTCTCCAGAGAGGATGTCCGCTGTTAAGACAAATTAATACTGCATGCTAGTCATTAAATAACCACTCTTTTAATGTCACTGTACTGTACTGACACGCATTCCCAATGCATTTTCTTTTTCAACACTATTTTACATTTTTAAATGACGTCTCTTGCCCATTACCTTTCCTCTTCAACCTCCGATTCCCTGTCTCTCTCTCGCTCTTTTTTTTTCTTCTGTGTGTGTGTGTCAGTTGCAGCTGCAGTTCCACCAGGACCTGAACCTGTTCAGCCACGACGACAGCTCCTCCAAGAACAAGCGTGGGGTTCTGCCCAAGCAGGCTACAAACGTCATGCGCTCCTGGCTCTTCCAGCACATCGGGGTGCGTGTCTGTGTTGGCGTCTTTACTGTTTAGCTCGTGCCTTTCAAAGCTACATGCGTGAGTTTAGATACGTGATATTGAGGAGCAGGTAGGAGGTTCGTACCTAACGTCTGACTCCGCTATGCTGCCTGTAGAGGAGCCTAGTCTATCGATGGGATCCAGCAGTTGTACCATGTTACAGCCGAACCTCTGGGGGAGGGGGGAGGCGGCACGGAGCCTGGCAACCAGAAACTGACAGTGTCCCAACGCTGTCTATACACACACACACACACACACACACGTTGAAAATAAAGTGATGTCAAACTGGAAGGGAGGACTGACTCGGAGATGAACGTTGTTGTTGTTGTCCCGTTGGCCCGTAGCACCCATATCCAACGGAAGACGAGAAGAAACAGATTGCCACTCAGACCAACCTGACCCTGCTACAGGTCAACAACTGGTGAGTCCCGCAGCAAGGCTCCTCCCCTGCGCCCGCGTCTGGACCACTCTTCAATTCATTAGCCTTGAATTAGATTGTGTTGTCCGGAAATAATCTACCTTTTATATATCCTCCCCCTTTCATCCCCTTTTGTGTTCTCATCTTCTTTTCCTCTATACTCTCATCATCATCCTGCTGCTGCTGCCAGGTTCATCAACGCACGCCGGAGGATCCTGCAGCCCATGTTGGATGCCAGCGCCTCCGAGACGCCCAAGACGAAGAAGAAGACGCCGCAGAACCGGCCCCTGCAGCGCTTCTGGCCCGACTCCCTGGCCTCAGTGGCCGGGGGCCAGCAGGTCACCATGCCCGATGGTACGTAGGCCCACCGCCGCCCCACCACCTCCTCCTCCACCACTACTGCCCAGTGTCTGCCATCGAACCTTCTAGAGCAAAAAGCCCCAGCCCTCTACATCTGCTCCTGGAGGAAATATATCTGTACAAATACTCAATAAATGAATGCTTGGTTGCTTTGGAGAAAAGTCTGCTAAATGACTAGATTGTTAAATATGCATCTACTGTATCTCTCGATAGATGGATGGATGGATGGATAGATAGCTCTAGTAGGGGTGTATGTTGTTCCTATGTTGGAAACAACCAGTTGATTCATGAGTTTGGATGTCAGCGACCGCCAGCAGCCAGTCCCTCCCCTCACCCCTCTCTCCCCCCCGCAGGCACCATGGTGACCATGAGCATGGAGAACCTGCAGAGCCTGACATCGGACGGCGCCACGCTGGCCGTGCAGCAGGTGATGCTGGGCGGCCACAGCGAGGACGAGTCCCTGGACAGCGGGGAGGACGACGACGACGCCGACATGGCCGGGCTGGGGCTGGAGCACAGTGACTCGCTGCAGTAGAGCACGAACCGAACACACACACACACGCGCACACACACACATGCAGATACGGCAAAGCTGAAATATTAGTCTAGACTAAGACACACTACTACCAAGCTGTATACTGGCCTACAGATCAACACACACACGTCTCCCAAGCCACTTACTGGCTGATGAATCAACACACAAAACACACTTAGACACTACTTGGACAGCCACACACACACACACACACACACACAAACCACAAGTTTACATAGAGCACAAAACCACAGGACGCACAGAAGCGTTACCGCCCCCTACCGGACGTTGGCATGAACTGCGTGTGTACGGCCCCAAAAGTTTCATTTAAAAAAATATGTTTTTGTTGTTTTTAAAAAAAGATCCAATGTAGGCGAGTGCACTTTTTTGTATTATATTGTAAGCAACCGATGGAAGCAAAAAAAAAAAAAGAAGTGTTATGAACAAGAACACCAACCACAGGGGGGCGGACTTTGTAAAGCCCCCCATTAATTAATGTTGAATTGTTTTCTTTTCGTAAATATATTTCCCCCCCCCTTCCCATTTTTTTTTTTTCACGTGAATTAGTTTCGTTTGTTTGGATGCCAACACCGGAGCCGAGGGCTCCTCGTCATTTCCTGCATGCTTGTGTGTTTTCAGTAGACGTGCCCACGACTCTGGTGGCGAGCGGCTCTCCAGACGCCGCGAGGGGTCCGCTCTGTGGGGGCCGTCAGGGTGGCGGGGACGGGAGGGGGGGGGAGGAGAGAGCTTATTTTTATATACAAACTTGAGAAGTCATGAGTGGTTTTTTTGTTGTTGTTTTTTTCATGTTTGTGTTACTCTTGTTTTGTAAGGAATATTTATGTACAGATTCATTATTGAAACTAGCAACCCTGTTTTCCAGGGTTCGATGAAGTTTTGTAGAAAAAAAAGGAATGAAAAAAAATTTTTGAATGCCAATTGAAAAATTGCTGTGTAAATCTGGTTTTAAACTTGCGATACTGAACATGGCCTTACCGATCTTCTTTTGTAAAGAAGTCGCGCCAAGAAAGCACAGAAAAGCCAGAACGTGAGTGAAATTCAAAGTCAAAGGACACTAAACTACACCAGTCTTGGTTTTTAAATGGAGAAGTTCAAAAATACTTTTACAGTCTGCACTGCGAGGGGGTCCCCTCGCAGTAACTTTGTTCGAAGTACTTTTTCTTCTTAAATATAAATCAAGTTTTACCCACATTGTGAATGCAATGAGTCATGTGTTTTTTAATCATTTTACGACCGTAGCGTAGTGGACTACACCTTTTTTATTTTTTTATTTTATTTTCCTCCCCAAGTGCACAATCCACATCACTATGCTTACCACACAATCACATGGAGGCTGTTAAGATGCAGACTGCAAATCACTGCTGAGTGTCCACGTCGTCAACCAAGAGCAGATTGTTTGCACAAATGAACCTTTATTTAAACACATGCACACCCAGAGCAGAGAGAGAGCCACTGTGGGAGGTTGTAGGCCCCCCTGGTTTTAGTTTGTTTGCCTTAAAGGACTCAAGAGTACATTCTGTGGCTTCGAGCCCTTCGACAAGACACCCCCCTTCGGAAAACATATTCTCTCAAGCGATTAATGTGTTGACGTTGGACTGTTCTGTTCTGCTGCACAAAACGCTGGTTGCCTCTCTCTCTCTCGTGTGTGTGTGTGCATGTGAACACCTGAACCGTGGTGGTGCTGCTGTGTACATCGGCAGCGGGCGGGCGAACGCTTCCGGGGTCCGTCTCGTACGGCCGACCGACCTGTGGGGGTCTCGGAGGACTTGAAGCTCTTGTGACTGTTGACCACCGAGGGAGGGGGGGGGGGGGGGGCCTCAGTCACAGACACTCCACACCGGCTCTCCTGTCTGTCACTTCTAACTCACACTCTCTGTTTTGCCTTAGAGCTTTCTATTTTGGAATAAATGATGCCCTAACCTCCAGTTTGTCCCGTGTCTCCTTGCATAGCTTGGGTTTCTTGATGCTTTTCCTGGGATAATCATTGTTGTCCATAGTGGAAAAAAGGTCGGCGCTCTGTCTGGCGGTGTTACGGCGGTCGTGTGTCCTGGTGGTTGTTGTACTGTAACAGCGTAGCGCTGCCGTGTCCTCGGATGGTGCGTGGCGGCGGTGGTGGTCTCCTCGTATGGTCGGTCCTGTGGTCGAACCGGCGATGTGAGTGTCTTCAGAAGTAGTGCTGCCTCTTCAGTGGTCCTTGGTAACTGTAGCAGGGCTACGTGCCTCTTCTCTCTGAAAGAAATACAGACGACAAAAAACATGCGTTGGCCCTGAATCTAATTGTAATGGGGCCGTTTTAAATGTCCTGATGTGTCTCACACTGGGGTGCTCCGAGGGTCGAGGTGCGGTGTACTGTACCTCCATATGCTGGTGCACCCAGGGGAGGAGCTGGGCGACGCGGGTGTACACGCCAGGCTTGTTCGGCTCCGCACAGCCGATGCCCCAGCTGGTGGCTCCCACTAGCTTCCACGCCGAGGAGCCCTCACAGGCCAGGGGCCCGCCACTGTCCCCCTGACACACACACACACATATATGCATTTAAACACAGACACCCTGTTAGAACTACTTAAACATTTGGTGAATAAATGTCTACGTTTGTTTATGCCGTAACCCTGGTTTCTGTCTGCTTCTATCAAACTGGTCCTTACCCACTACACTGTCTTGCAAGGCGGGCTTCCACAACACACACACACACCTACACACAGAGCCCCCTACCTGACAGGAGTCGATGCCTCCATCCAGGTAGCCAGCGCAGATCATGCGGGGGGAGAGGACGCCGTGGTAGACCTCCGGCAGGTTGCAGGCCTTGTTGGAGAGGAGGGGCACTGGGGCGGAGTTCATAGACAGGCTGGAGTCACCTGCATGAGAGAAGCGATGGGGAGTTATTAGAGTGGGTGTGTGTGTCAGTGGAAATGGATCCAACGCACCGTGACCGTAGGCGCATCGCATCCCCTGTTTAGCAGCGGAAATGTGCTAAATATTTGAACATGCATGTCGTCGTGAAGCACCCCCTCTCTATAGTCTATTGACTCCGGCATTGTCCCGTCACGCCGATTCGCTCGTTTTGAAGATTAGCTGGTAGCGATTACAAAAGGCCGGCTGGTTTTGGCGGGTGGACACACACACACACACACACAGGCGACGTGTGTTTCTGACTCACCGTCGTCCTCGGTGGCACCCCAGCCCGAGATCCAGCACATGGTCCCGGCCTCAAACTCCTCCCCGTAGTTAGGCAGACAGATGGGCTCCACAATGCCTACAGAACCCAATGTTAATGAACTTAGAGCAGGCATACGTTACCGAATATAAATGCCGAAAAACACATTCAAGCCAACATAAAGTTAAAGTTTAAAATCCCACAAGAATGCACATGGACATAATACACCTTCATCACCAGCCAGGGGCAGGAACTCATGGCTAGAACTAATGGACAGCTTCTAAATATGTTTGAGCTAACTGGGAACCTGGTTTCCATCTGTATGGCAACATTTGCCCATACGGGGAAAACACTGAGATATTGCCAAGTAAAGTCATAAGCTTGCCATAGTGCCATCTGTTTGAACACAGTTTTTGCTATTGGTTGATAAAGACCATGTCGTTTATCCAACCAAATGTTGGTTATAATCATGTGGTGTATCTCGGTCCATCTAGGTGATATGTCAAAAAAATCTTGCATAGTTTGGCTGAAAAACAAAAAAGCCATCGTGCTTTAATCTGGTTAGACGCAAATGGGCATGGCTCATATGATTAGATCTGTCCTGACCAACAGAAGTCAGGGAACTTGTATTTTGACAGAGGTAGATTTTGAAACGGTGACCCTGGGAGCTGTGTTGTCCGGGGCATTAGCCCCTGGTAGGGGCTCCCAAGGCAAAGTGGTCCCAGGGGAGGGGCCAGACTAAGAGCGATTCAAAGACCCCATGAAGAGACTCCCAAAGAACACAGTCACCTCGCCCGGACAAGGGAAACCTGGGCCCCCTTCTTGAGCCAGACCTGGGAGGGGAGCTCATCGGCGAGCGTCTGGTGGCCGGACCTGGATCCAAGCCCGAAAAGACTACGTGGAGTCACCTCCCTGTGGGCTCACCACCTGCATGGAGAGTCATTGGGGTCGGGTGCGTAAAAACGTCAAAAGGCTGTTGGTGCCTGTCGTGGCGGCAACCCAAGAATGACACCAGCGGTGAAGGAAGCCATTGGGCTGAAGAAGGAGGCCTTTCGGGCCTGGTTGGCCCACTGGTCTCCTGAAACAGCAGACGGGTACCGGGAGGCCAAAAGGACCGCGGCTTCAGTGGTCGCTGAAGCAAAATCCCGGGTGTGGGAGGAGTTCGGGGAGACCATGGAGAAGGACTTTGGGTTGGCCTCAAGGAAGTTCTGGCAAACTGTCCGGCGACTCAGGAAGGGAAAGCAGGGCTTGGCTCAAGCTGTGCTCAGTCGGGGAGGAGAACTGCTGACCCAGACTGAGGATATTGTCGGGCGGTGGAAAGAACACTTTGGGGAGCTCCTGAACCCGACCAGTACGTCCTCTGTGGAAGAGGCAGAGTCTAAAGACTCGGGGGAAGCCTCACCCATATCCTTGGTAGAGGTCACTGAAGTAGTCAAAATGCTATTCAGTGGTAAGGCACCAGGTGTGGATGAGATTCGCCCTGAGATGCTGAAGGCTCTGGACATTGTCGGGCTGTCGTGGCTGACACGCCGAGTCAATGTAGCGTGGAGGTCGGGGACAGTACCTGTGGAATGGCAGACCGGAGTGGTGGTCCCCATTTTCAAAAAAGGGGACCGGAGGGTGTGCTCCAACTATCGGGGTATCACACTGCTCAGCCTCCCCGGGAAAGTTTATTCCAGGCTGCTGGAAAGGAGGCTCCGGCCAATGCGGATTCCGTCCTGGCTGTGGAACAGTGGACCAGCTCTTTACCCTTGCAGGGTTGTTGGGGGGGCATGGGAGTTTGCCCATCCAGTCTACATGTGCTTTGTGGACTTGGAGAAGGCCTATGACCGTGTCCCCCGGGAATCCTGTGGGGGGTACTACAGGAGTATGGGGTACCGGGGCCGTTGGTACGTGCCATTCGGTCCTTGTACGAACAAAGTGCGAGCTGCGTCCGTATTCTCGGCACAAAGTCAAGCATGTTCTCAGTGGGTGTTGGACTCCACCAAGGAGAATGGATGGATAGATTTTGAAATATGGTTCAGAAGGTATTCGCTAAAATGTACACTTGCTCATAATGGTGCCACCATCTGGACAATCTGACTTGTTCTATTCAAATCTCACTGTACCGTCAGCAATATACTGTTTTTTCACTGTCTTTGGACAAATGTACTTATTGTAAATCACTTTGGATAAAAGCGTCTTCTAAATGCCCTAAATGTAATACCTATGCATGCATGCAAAGTGTACATTCTCGAGCCTTTACCGTCTCACAAGGTATACATGTGGCTCACTACAGAGTACTGTCTCAAACAAACAGAAACCTCATTAGAGAGAGAGGCGTGTAATGACAGCTCTAACAGTACACCGTGAAACACGAGGAGAGAGAGAGGGGTGTATATACAGTGTGTGTGTGTGTGTGTGTGTGTGTGTGTGTGTGAGTGAGTGAGTGAGTGTGTGTGTGTGTCTGTGCATGTGTATATACAGTACATATGTGTGTGTGTCTGTGTGTGTGTGTGTGTGTGTGAGTGAGTGTGTGTGCGTGTGTGCGTGTGTGTGTCTGTGTGTATATACAGTGTGTGTGTGCGTGTGTGTGTCTGTGTGTGTGTCTGAGTGAGTGAGTGTGTGTGTATATACAGTGTGTGTGTGTGTGTGTGTGTGTGTGTGTGTGTGTGTGTTTTCTGCGTGTGTATGGGAGTGTGTGTGTGTGTGTGTGTTTCTGCGTGTGTATGGGAGTGTGTGTGTGTGTGTGTATATACAGTGTGTGTATGTGTGTATGTGTGTGTGTGTGTGTGTGTGTCTGTGTGTGTCTGTGTGTGTGTGTGTGTCTGTGTCTGTGTGTGTCCCCGCGTGTGTGTGTGAGTGTGAGCGTCTCTGTGTGATGTGTGTGTTGTATGTGTGTGTGTGTGTGTGTGTGTGCTGTGTGTGTCTGGGTCCTAACAATAATCATTGACTAAGAGCGATTCAAAGACCCCATGAAGAGACTCCCAAAGAACACAGTCACCTCGCCCGGACAAGGGAAACCGGGGCCCCCTTCTGGAGCCAGACCTGGGAGGGGAGCTCGTCGGCGAGCGTCTGCTGGCCGGACCTGGATCCAAGCCCGAAAAGACTACGTGGAGTCACCTCCCTGTGGGCTCACCACCTGCATGGAGAGTGATTGGGGTCGGGTGCGTTGTAAAAACGTCAAAAGGCTGTCGGTGCCTGTCGTGGTGGCACTTCAGTGGCAAGGCGCCAGGTGTGGATGAGATTCGCCCTGAGATGCTGAAGGCTCTGGACATTGTCGGGCTGTCGTGGCTGACACGCCTAGTCAATGTAGCGTGGACAGTACCTGTGGAATGGCAGACCGGGGTGGTGGTCCCCATTTTCAAAAAAGGGGACCGGAGGGTGTGCTCCAACTATCGGGGTATCACACTGCTCAGCCTCCCCGGGAAAGTTTATTCCAGGGTGCTGGAAAGGAGGCTCCGGCCGATTGTCGAACCTCAGCTCCAGGAGGAACAATGTGGATTCCGTCCTGGCCGTGGAACAGTGGACCAGCTCTTTACCCTCGCAGGGTTGTTGGGGGGAGCATGGGAGTTTGCCCATCCAGTCTACATGTGCTTTGTGGACTTGGAGAAGGCTTATGACCGTGTCCCCCGGGGAATCCTGTGGGGGGTACTACGGGAGTATGGGGTAGCGGGGCCGTTGGTACGTGCCATTCGGTCCCTGTACGAACAAAGTGTGAGCTGCGTCCATATTCTCGGCACGAAGTCAAGCATGTTCTCAGTGGGTGTTGGACTCCGCCAAGGAGTTGGCGCCGTACGTGATGGCTGCCGTGTTGCGAGCTCTCGTACGCCGACGAGGTTTTTTGTTATTTATTCTTTTAATTGCGACTATCTTTGCACAAGAAGTTAGCAGCAAGTTCACTTACGACAGTTGTACACTTCTGGAGATTAGAACGACAGTCGCTCGCCGCCTACCGGAGTTTTTCAAGTCTTTCGACTCGGACGTCCCGCCCGGAGTCACGGCTGGATTATCTCCGTCCATTTTAGGCGCGATCAGACGCAGGCGTCGCCGACGGAGAGGGAAGCGAGCCGGCGTGCTGGTCAGGCTGCGACGTCGTGCCAATCGACCTCCACTACCCACCATTCTGCTGGCTAATGTACAGTCTCTGGACAATAAGTTATGCGAGCTACAGGCTCGTATTCAATTCCACCGGGAAACAAAGGAGAACTGCATCATCTGCCTGACGGAGACATGGAATGAAAAAAATTTTTTTTTTTTTTTTTTTTTTTTTTTTTTTCTTTTTTTTTTTGTCGGAGGGGGTTGCCGACTCAGCCATCGAGCCGACAGGATTTTCCGTCCACCGCGCGGACAAAACAAAGACTCTCTCCGGTAAAAGATCGTGGAGGGGGGGGGTCTGTCTCATGATAAACAGATCTTGGTGCAACCAGAGTCATGTGCAGACCCTCAAGTCTTTCTGTTCCCCGGACCTGGAGTACCTGATGCTTATGTGCCGACCATTCTGGCTACCGCGGGAGTTTACAGCAGTAAACCGTGACTGCTGTGTACATTCCCCCTCAAGCCAACACGGACATAGCGCTGAAGGAACTTTATGGGGGCTATCAGCGAACAGGAGTCGGCTCACCCGGAGGCTGCTTTCATTGTGGCGGGGGACTTCAATAGGCGACCTGAAGAAAGTTCTCCCGAAGTTCTACCAACACATCACAAGCAACACACGGGGCGAGCGGATCCTCGACCACTGCTACACCCCCTTCCGGGACGGCTACAAGTCCCCTCCTCCGCCACCGTTCGGCAAATCAGATCACCGCTCGATCCAACTACTCCCCGCTACAGCAGAGACTGAAGCAGCAACCAATCGCTGTGAAGGAGGTCCAATGCTGGTCGGACCAATCAGAGTATAGTGCTGCAGGATTGCTTTTGGTGACGCGGGACTGGGATATGTTCAGGGTTGCGTCGGACAATAACATTAGCGAGTACGCGTCCTCAGTCACCGGGTTCATCAAGAAATGCATAGATAACGTTGTTCCTACTAAGTCGGTTCGGATTTATCCCAACCAGAAACCATGGATTAATGGCGATGTTCGCGCCGCACTCCGCACGCGTAACGCCGCCTTGACTCGGGAATATGGTGGAATATACGAGAGCCCGCTACGGACCTCCGCAAGACCATCGGCTCTGCCAAGCGGGAGTATAAGAACAGGGTGGAGGACAAATTCAAGAGCCACGACGTGAGGGGTGTGTGGAAGGGGCTGCAGACAATCACAGACTTCAGAGGGAGAACCAGCGGTGTAGAGAACTCCTCTACCTCCCTCCCAGGCGAGCTAAACACCTTCTTCGCCCGGTTCGACGTGAACGGCAGCCCGCCGAAGTCAGCGCTGCCTGAGGAGGCCAGCCTGCTGAACATCTCGAGGCTGGACGTGCGCAGAGCCTTCAAGCGGGTGGACATCCGGAGGCGGCGGGCCCAGACCAACATCCCGGGGCGCGTCCTCAGAGCATGCCGCAGACCAGTTTGGCATGGTTAGTTTCTTTCGCAGACATTCTTCAACCCTTGTTCCCTGTCCCAGGCTGTTGTTCCCCGAGGTCTTCCAAGTCCATCATCGTGCCTGTCCCTAACACCCCAAGGTAACCTGCCCGAATGACTGGAGACCCGTAGCCCTCACCTCGAATTGTCAGCGGAAATGCTTCAGAGAGGCTGGTCCAATGGACTTCATTTGTTCCATGTTTGCCTGCCTACGCTGGACCCATGGCAATTTACGTACCGTCCAAAACAGATCCACCGACGACGCCATTTGCCTATGGCACTTCAACACCCCCTCTCCTCACCTGGAGGGGAAGAACTGTTGTGTGAGAATGCTGTTTGGTGGACTTCAACTCAGCGTTCAAACACGATAGTTCCTGCCAAGCTGGACACCCAAGCTCAGGAGTCTAGGCCTGCAACCCGACCATGTGCAGCTGGATACTGGACTTCCTGTCGGGCCGCCGCCAGGTGGTGAGGATGGGCAGCACCACTCAGAGCCGCTGACCTCAACACTGCAGCCCCTCAGGGATGCGTGTTGAGCCCTCTCCTCTACTCCTGTATCACCCACGACTGCATGGCTATGCACAGCTCCAACGTCTTCATCAAGTTTGCTGACGACACGACAGTGTTGGGTCTGATCGCCGCGACGACGAGACAGCCTACAGGGAGGAGGTTGGATCACTGGCACAGTGGTGCCAAGAAACAACCTCGCCCTCACGTCCAAGAAGACCAAGGAGCTGATCGTGGACTACAGGAGCGGAGAGGAGGAGCACGCCCCATCTCCATCGACGGTGCTTGCAGTAGAGAGGGTCAGCAGCTTCAAGTTCCTCGGCGTGCACATCTCCAAGGGACCTGCACATGGACCACGCCACACCACACACGTGGGGGAAAAAAGGCCCAACACGCCTGTATTTCCTCAGGGCGACTGAGGAAAATTCAACATGTGCCCCCGGCATCCTCAGAACATTCTACTCTTGTACCATCGGAGAGTGTTCTCACAGGATGCATCACCGTCTGGTACGGGAACTGCACCGCACTGGGCGTAAAACCACTACTAGATGGGTGGTGCGGACGGCCCGGTACATACGTGGAGGTGAGCTTTCCCCTCCCTCCTGGATTATATACACCAGGTGGTGCGTGGCCAAGGCCAGAACGGATTATTAAACAATAACCACCGGCCAGCCACGACCTGTTACACACTTCTACCGTCAGGCACGGCGATACCGCAGTATCAAGTGCCACACGAGCAGACTCAGAGACAGCTTCCACAGTCAGGCCATCAGGCTGCTGAACAAGTTCGGCAATCAATGTCTAAAAGTGTTACTGCTAGTGCTAGTCCTGGTGATAAGTTGTTACTGCTGGAGCTAGCGCTGGTAGCAGTGCTAAGTGTTGGTGCTAGTGCTGGTGTTACTGCTAGTGCTGGTGCTAGTACTGGTGTTAGTGCTAGTCCTGGTGCTAGTACTGGTGTTAGTGCTAGTCCTGGTGCCAACTGCTGGTGCTAGTGTTGGCTCAATGTCTAAATGCTAGTGCTAAGTGTTGGTGCTAGTGCTGTGCTGGTGTTACTGCTAGTGCTGGTCCTGGTGCTAGTGTTACTGCTAGTGCTGGTGCTAGTGTTACTGCTAGTGCTGGTCCTGGTGCTAGTGTTACTGCTAGTGCTGGTGCTAGTACTGGTGTTGGTGCTAGTCCTGGTGCCAACTGCTGGTGCTAGTGTTGTGTTGACTGTCTGAGAAGGTATTCTGTGACATTCTGTGAATGTCAGCATATAACAATGTATATTTTAGTACATTGATTTATATGTGTATTGCTCACCTGGATATTTTTGCTGTATATTCCATTTCATTTTATATTTCATTTACTTATTTTACAGAGAATTTATATTCATAGTTCTATTTCTATTTTGCATAGTTCTATTTCTATTTTGTATTCTTTTATAATTACTGTCGGGCGTTTTGCACAAAAAGTTTTTCACTCACTGCTTATACTCACGTGTAAATTGTGAAGTGACAATAAAATACTTGAAACTTGAAACTTGAAGTTATTCGCTAAAATGTACACTTGCTCATAATGGTGCCACCATCTGGACAATCTGACTTGTTCTATTCAAATCTCTGTACCGTCAGCAATATACTGGTTTTTCACTGTCTTTGGACAAATGTACTTATTGTAAATCACTTTGGATAAAAGCGTCTTCTAAATGCCCTAAATGTAATACCTATGCATGCATGCAAAGTGTACATTCTCGAGCCTTTACCGTCTCACAAGATATACATGTGGCTCACTACAGAGTACTGTCTCAAACAAACAGAAACCTCATTAGAGAGAGAGGCGTGTAATGACAGCTCTAACAGTACACCGTGAAACACGAGGAGAGAGAGAGAGGGGTGTATATACAGTGTGTGTGTGCGTGTGCGTGTGAGTGAGTGTGTGTGTATATACAGTGTGTGTGTGTGTGTGTGTCTGTGCATGTGTATATACAGTATATATGTGTGTGTGTGTGCCTGCGCGCGCATGTGTGTGTCTGTGTGTGTGTGTCTGCATGTGTGTGTGTGTGTGTGTGTGTGTGCGGGCATGCAGTACCATTAAAGGCCAGTGGTTGGCTCAGCCTCATCAGAGCGATGTCGTAGTCTATGCCCTTGGAGTGGTAGCGGCTGTGGTACAGGATCTGCTCCACCGGCAGGGCGTGGGCTGCGTTCAGCGGCTGAGACACAATGCCCACGTGAACCGTCCACAGAGAGGGCTGGTAGGGCATGAACCTGGGGCCGAGTAAGTAAGAACAAAACACCCATGTCTACATATACAGTATGTATAAAACTGCTGTTTTATTTCTTAAGATGGGACTGATGAAGAAGGTTAAGAAACACTATTCACTAAAAGACTTGCTGTTCACTGATTCAAAATGTGCATGATATTACAATTATTCATAGATTATATTATACACTATATGGCCAAAAGTCAGTGGACACCCGACCATCACACCTATATGAGCTTGTTGGACGTCCCATTCTAAAACCATGGGCATTAATATGGAGTTGGACCCCCCTTTGCGGCTATGACAGCCGCCACTCTTCTGGGAAGGCTTTCCACGAGATTTTGGAGTGTGTCTGTGGGAATTTGTGCCCATTCAGCCAAAAGAGCATTTGTGAGGTCAGGCGCTGATGTTGGACGAGAAGGCCTGGCTCGCAATCGGCGTTCTAATTCCTCCCAAAGGTGTTCAATGGGGTCGAAGTCAGGGCTCTGTGCAGGCCAATCGAGTTCCTCCACACCAAACTCATCTAACCATGTCTATATCAAATTATATCGACAATATAGAACAGGAACGATGCTAATTAGTTTACCACTTGACTTTCACTCATCTACAAACCTGGCCCAAAAGCGAGACTTCTTAAGAATGGAATAGAATATCTTCTTAAGAAAGTTCAAAAATGAAACATTGAGAATCGAGAACACGCTCGATGGAGTGAACGCATTTGCACTCACAGGTACACACAGTGCGCGACGGTGAGGATCCACTGGGGAGCGATGATGGACCCTCCACATATGTGTTCGTCCTTGTAGTGCAGGCTGACCTGCCAGGGGAACTGGCCCAGCGTGGAGGCATTGCCCCCGACGATGCGATTGCGGTACTGGGGCCGGCCGCCACACTCTGAGTTAGTTAGTTGGATGAGAGAGAGAGGGCGGTCACACACACACACACACACACACACACACACACACACACACACACACACACACACACACACACACACACACACACACACACACACACACACACACACACACACACACGAGTACAGTCTGACTACTGTATGTAAACAGTACACACGTGTGCACTCTTGATCATAATAAAATACATCATCATACGAAACCAAAAGACAAGTTGAAACTTCAAAATAAAAGCCCAGTTTGCCCTCACCCAGACATCTGATGGTGGTCACTTTCCCTGAGCTGCACTGTGTCTTACTGTGGAGGACCGGGGACAGAGGACGTGCAATATGAGGACCAAACAATCTTTTTTTTTACCGAGTCAGCATCGTGCTGTGATCTTGGTGATTTCATACGATTTATACCGTGTTGTGATGATCAGGGTGATTCAATCTCAGTCATAGCGTTGTGATCAGGGTGATTTGACCTGATCTGTCGTGTTGTGATGTGTGTGATTCCAGCTGATTCATAGTGAAGTGATCATCAGGGTGATTTCATCTGATATATAGTTTTGTGATCAGGGTGATTTCATCTGATATATAGTTTTGTGATCAGGGTGATTTTACCTGATCACTAGTGTTGTGATTGGGCTGGTTTTACTAATGTTGTGGTCAAGGTTGTGATCCGGTGTAGTGTTGCGATTTTACCTGAGGTTGGTATTATTGTGGATCTTAATGCCCTGCATTCCGGTCTGGCTCAGGTTGATTGAAACCAGATTGTTCCGGAAGTCCTGCTCCACAGATGAGAGTGCCGTGGCTCTGGACTCCACGTATCTGAACATTATTAATGTTAATATTCATACTGATACGAGCAATAGTTGTCCATTAAAACACTGGCAGCAACATCTTAGCAAGAGCGAACCCAACGGATGGTCTTCCGTCTTTGTGATAAGATATTTGGTCAAGGACTTGTATGGTCATTCACTTTTATGTTGTCCACAAACTCTGGACAAACGTACTGATCGATTGATTCCAAAAGATGGACGCGATATATATATTGCCATTGTTTACATCTGAGGCAGGCCCGGTCGATCACATCTTTACCTTGACCTTCATCACACGACCAAACCCTTGCTTAAACCTCAACCAATCGGACGATGCCTCATGGGAAGGGGGGCGTGGCTCCTACCTGGGGTAGCCCAGCTGTTTGCAGGCAGAGCGTCCCAGGTCATTGTTCCAGTTCTCAGAGCACACGGTTCTCCACACGCCTCTGCTGAGGACCTGGAGAACGCCGCGCTTCCCGCTCAGACGCACTGGCCCGGGACAGAAGGTTGACGGCTTTATTAATATAGAACATCGATAACACGATTGGGTAGAGAATGTGTGTGTGTGTGTGTGTGTGTGTGTGTTCTCACCACAGCTAAGTTCGTCTTCTCCGTGCTCACAGTCCTGCTCTCCGTCGCACTGTGCTGAGCTGCCCACGCAGCGGGACGAGCCTCCACAGTGGAACTTCCCCGTGCAGCTCAGACCCACTGAAATACAGTTTGTCGTTTATGTGTTCCCACGAAAACCGTCTCACTGGCCTCGAGTCGTAGCCGCTAACATTAAGCTCAGATAGCCATCAGTCATCAGCCACCCATGTAAGCTGTGTGTGTGTGTGTATCCACTGTAAACCGACACCACTTGACACACCACCGACGGAACCCCATTCAGCCCCATTACATGCAACACATTCAGGGGCCAAAGAGGAGGTGGTGCAGGGCCAGCAGTGTGCACCGCGCGCCTCATTGTTCCAAGAAGAGAGCTCTCGCCATCAAATATTCATTCAGGAGGAGGAGAAAGAGGAGGAGGAGGACGTAGCGGTCCGAGTGTACAATGGTTTCATACCAACAAAACGGGGTGAGGCTCTGACCCCGGTGGCGACTCACCTCCGAGGCCGATGCCGAGAGCGAGAAGGAGCCCGGCGGTCACCCCGGCGGCGATCAGCAGCACGGTGCGGTGAGCCAACAGCCAGCCCTTCCACGTCTTATCTCCCAGATCATCCTCTGGCCGGAGAGACCCAAGGAGTGATGGATGGATGGAGGATGGAAGATGGATGGATGAGAGAGAAATGAGGGAAGGAAGGACATGACGAGGCAGACAAATATATTGATGGATAGATGTTGCTTGTTGTCCATTTAGCAAATTAATTAAGAGACTTATTTTCTATTCCCACCACAAAACGTGTGTTTCGCAAGTCTAAATCAAACAACGCATCCCAACCTCCCGTCCCAACAGCACCGTCTGTGGGACAACATGGACTAATACAATCACAGTCAGTTAGCCGAGCACAGTTTGAACCAATCAGAGGCACCGTGCTCTTTTCGTCGTGTGGTTGCGTCGTAGTGTCTGGTTACTGTTTGAAGACGGAGTGAAATTACATTCTCGCTTCTGTGATGCGATGCATTTCCTGTGTGTTAATCCTTCGGGATATTATTTCCAACGCAACGGTGTTAATATTATTACTCATATTAATACATTAATACATTAATACATCCATTTTAAAATTATTCGTAGCTTGTCTCTTTGTTTGTGCCAATCTTTGTTTGTTCAATCTAAAAATGGTATGCACCATTTTGCTACGGTTTCCGGTGTGAAGGACATGATTCCTCGAAACGTTGTGTAACGGTGTATTTTCCCTCGTTTGGTGGGTGCGTCAGAGCTGTTACCCAATCAGCGGCGACTGATTGGGTAACAGCCATATTAAAAACCCCAATGGATCCAACTAATGTCCTTTACAAATGTGTTCACTGCAGCTTGGCGGATGCAACAACTGAAGACATTATGCTTGTCTTCTAATGTCTGGCTGTATGTGCTTCCACATCCCCCTTCACTCCACTGGGACGTCCTCTGCTATTCTGGACGGCAAGGTCATTGACTGTAACATCGAACGTATTTTGGAGGATTAAACGTCTCCGAAAGTTCTTTTTAAAGAACACAGTGAAATGCCTTCTCAGCTGCCATCGTTGCAAACACAACCAAACTACATCCGTAACACAACCGAGTGTCCAAGCGTTTTGCTGAACTCAGGTGTGTGGCGGGAGGAGGAGGGTGGGTGGGGGGACGGGGGTCTTGGCCTCACCGTTCATGAAGGGCTGCACCTTGGTGATGGGCATGGCGGGGCTGGCCGAGGCCCCCGGGTGGCCCTCCTCGGCCGCGGGGGGCGCGGGGCTCTCAGGGGGGCTTCCCAGGGGGCTGACGTTGAGGGTGGTGGGGGTCTCGACGGTGGGGAGGTCGTCGTCGGTCACGGACACCACCTCGATGCTGGGGTACTCCGGCTGGTCCGGGGGCACGGGCTCCGGGAGCTGCGAGCAGGCGGGACGGGGCGCATTAAAAAGGGCTCCTCTCTTACCGCCCGGTGTGAGAGTGATTAGCCGTTACAAGCTAATCACTCTCACACCGGGCGGTGCTCAGAATGGCACTTCTGCTCTTATCTCAGCTATTATGCAGGCAACCTAGCAATTATGACACTCAGTCTTTTAGCCTCGCAACTATGAATGCATGAAACCTGCTCTATTCTTATCTTTATGTGTCACAGCTATCCAGTATATTGTCTCTTTCAACAAATGTACTCTTTGTAAGTCACAGCCTGATGTAATATTGCACACACACACACACGCACACACGCACGCACACGCACACGCACGCACACACACACACACAATGTCCGACAAGGCAGAAGAAGTCGTGAAGACGACCTGTATGGCTGGCTATCGAGGTTGGAATGAGGTAATGGAATGAAATAGATGAGGCCTATGTTGACGTAGATATGACTGAGCTGTTGATGCATTGATGGAATAAAATAAGCCAAATTAAGTGTATAATTACACATCCCGATGTACAGGGAGAAAAGCATAGTCTGCTGCAAATAAAGAAAAACTGTGTGAGAGTGTCTGAGGTGACTTGTGGACCATAAAATATACAAGTTTGCATTTCAAAATTTCAAAAGTTTTAGTCCTGGTTTGCGTTAAACAACAAGCCTACTTATTCGCGAGGAGAACGTCAACATACAACGACACTCTGATCTGCTTAATAATATATTTATTAGCGGCATTATCACATTTCAACAGCTACCCACTAAACAAAGTGTAAATACAAAATATTACAAAATACGTCGATTTATTTGGCCATTTGATACCCTCACTTCCCTATCTGGATTTACATTGTCAGTGGTTCACTACTGGTGGTGTGTAAAACAATGTGCGTCCATATTGTGTACCTCCGTCTACCTCCCTGTATCCCTCTTCTCCATTGTACGTTTTACTCCACTATGTTTATCTTCTTTTATCTTTATCACTATGTTTTATTGACAGATTTAATCGTTACTTTGCAGATTAAAATTAACAAATTTGACAAAATATGATCAATATTATGGCACTATTATATCAATAAAGATATATTGGTTACACAAACCACCCAGCAGTCTATTAAGTAAAAATAACGTCATATATATTATTCTGAAATGGGCCATTTTACATCATGAGTATCTTTAATATACTTTGGGTAGATTTTGATGCTAATACTTTTGAGTATACAGTGTGGTATGACTACTTTTACTTAAGTATTAGGTATTACTACTTTTACTTACATTAGCTTCTACCACTAGTTAGACACATCAGAGGAATGGATTAGAATTCTTTCTCTCACACTCTTCATTGCTTTTCATTCCACATCGTTTAACAGTTTATCAAATTGTCTCAGCATGTGATTTTTTTTTAAATATATACATCCACAAATGGGATGGATTAGAATTGTGATCACCATCGAGGCCTCCGTTTGACAATGTTTTACCCGTCACCTCTGTCCCTCCGTGCCATCCTCCCGGAGAGGAGGCATCACCCCGTGTGTGCCGCTTCAGGTTTCTTCCTTCTCTACACTATACTGTAGGTTTTTTTTAGGGGGGGGTCTTTCCTAGATCTCTGGACGGAACTTCAGGGGTGAGATCTCTGTGGCCCCCAGGATCCTGCTAGAGAGTCTTCGGAGGTGGTCTTACCGTCGCAGGGGTCGGCGTGGAGGCGGCGGTGGTCACGGCGGTGCTATCGGCGGACACTCTCTCGGCGTTCTCCGACGCCAAGTAGTCCGGCTTCGCCATGGTTTGCGTCGCCGCGCGCCGTCAGTTTCCTGGGCCCGTGCCAGAACGCATCACGTCAGCGGGCCCTCGGGATCCGGCCCCCCTGATCTGAACTCCAAAGGAGCGACGGAGCTGGCTCGTCCCGTCCTACGTAGGATATTCCTCAGAGAGAGAGAGCGAGCGAGAGAGAGAGGATGGAGGATGTTTAAGAGTCAGTGCACTGCTTAAGATTCCTGAATGTCTGCAATGATGCCTTGTTCGTCCACTTGCCACTCTCCCTCTATCTCTCTCTCTCTCTCTGTCACACACACACACACACACACACACACAGGACACCTGAGCAGTTGAGTGCTGACACTGAGGGAGCGGTGGGGGTGCAGGGTGTGGATCGAGTGACCCACTACCTCTCCATCTCGCAGAGGGTCGGGTTACCGTCAGGAGGCACAAAAGGAGACTTTGGGGGTGTGTGTGTGTGTGTGTGTGTGTGTGTGGGTCGACAGGGGGGTGACCGGTCACTGTGCCCGGCCGCTGACCGGTGCTATAGTGTCGTAGGATGACCAGCTGTCGGGGGCCTTCAGTCCCCTGGAGAACGTCTATACAGGAGAGATCTGTAGGTCAAGCGGAACCGTCTTAAGGCAGCCGGCTGTTGGAGACGGCATCGGGACTCCGTGTTGAGAAACAGAAGAGGTTTTATCCATCCATCCATCCATTTTCGTCCGCTTATCCGGGGTCGGGTCGCGGTAGCAGCCGGCTAAGCAGGGCCCCCCAGGCTTCCTTCTCCCCAGCCACACTCTCTAGTTCCTCCTGGGGGGTCCCGAGGCGTTCCCAGGCCAGACGAGATATGTAATCCCTCCAGCGAGTTCTGGGTCTGCCCCGGGGTCTCCTCCCAGTTGGACGTGCCCGGAAAACCTCCAAAGGGAGGCGCCCGGGGGGCATCCTAATCAGATGCCCGAACCACCTCAGCTGACTCCTTTCGATGCGGAGGAGCAGCGGCTCTACTCCGAGCTCCCTCCGGATGTCTGAGCTCCTCACCCTATCTCTAAGGCTGAGCCCAGCCACCCTGCGGAGGGAACACTAATTTTGGGCACGCTTGTATCCGCCATCTCACTTCTTTCGGTCAGCTACCCCATAACTCTTTGACCGATAGGTGAGGTTGGAACGCAGATGGACCAGTAAAATAGAGAGCTTCGGGCCTTCCGGCTCACGGTCCCATCTTCACCACACGGGACCGGTACAGCGCCCTGCATCACTGGAAGACGCTGCACCCAATCCGTCTGTTCGCATCTCCGCGGTCCATCTTTGCCCTCACCTGGAACAAGACCCCGACGATTACTTGACACTCCTGTCGCTTGAGGCAGCAACTCATTTCCCAACCCGAGGGAACACTCCACAGTTTTTCCTGGCAGAAGAACCACTGGCCTCAGACATTGGAGGTGCTGCACTCTCATCCAACCGGGGGGGTGGGACCGCTGTCACACCTGGCTGCAACACCCGCCCCCAGTGCCATGCCTGAGAGGTGCACGGTCTGATGTAGCCAACAAGAACCACATCATCAAACAGAGATTGCAATTCTGAGGCTCCAACCGGGGAACCGGACCACTCTCCTCACTCGGCTGCGCCTTGAGATTCTGTCCATGAAGATCACGAACAGAATCTGTGACAAGGGGCAACCTTGGCGGAGTCGCAACACCCATTGAGAAGCGTTGCTTGACTTTTGTGCCGCGAGAATTACGGACGCAGCCTCGCACTTTGTCCGTACAGGGACCGAATGGCAATTACGACGGCCCAGTACCCCCCATCTCCCGCTAGTTACCCCCCACGATGATTGCCCCGGGGGACACGGTCATAAGGCTTCTCCAAGTCCACAAAGCAACCATGTAGACTGGGGGGCAAACTCCCATTGGGCCCCCCCCCAACAACCCTGCGAGGGTAAAGAGCTGGTCCACTGTTCCACGGCCGGGACGGAATCCGCATTGTTCCTCCTGGAGCTGAGGTTCGACAATCGGCCGGAGCCTCCTTGACGTTCCCAGGGTGAACTGGGAACGTCTGGTGGAAGCCCCTGTCCGTAGGGTCTTTAACTCCCACCTCCGGAAGAACTTCTCGTGCATCCCGGGGGAGGTTGGGGACATGGAACCTGAGTGGGCCATGTTCAGAGCCTCCATTGTAGAGGCTGCAGCTCGGAGCTGTGGTCAAAAGGCTGTCGGTGCCTGTCGTGGCAGCAACCCAAGAACCCGTTGGTGGACACCAGCGGTGAAGGAAGCCGTCAGGCTGAAGAAGGAGGCCTTTCGGGCCTGGTTGGCCCAGGGGTCTCCTGAAACAGCAGACAGGTACCGGGAGGCCAAAAGGACCGCAGCTTCAGCGGTTGCTGAAGCAAAAACCCGGGTGTGGGAGGAGTTCGGGGAGGCCATGGAGCAGGACTTTCGGTTGGCCTCAAGGAGTTCTGGCAAACTGTCCGGCGACTCAGGAAGGGAAAGCAGGGCTTGGCTCAGGCTGTGCTCAGTCGGGGAGGAGAACTGCTGACCCAGACTGAGGATATTGTCGGGCGGTGGAAAGAACACTTTGAGGAGCTCCTGAACCCGACCAGTATGTCCTCGAAGAGGCAGAGTCTGAAGACTCGGGGGAAGTCTCACCCATATCCTTGGGTA